>CABEEJ010009084.1:0-20346 GCA_901482245.1 Timema douglasi
TAAATTGTAGGAAATTTTCTCTAGTTTATTTTTGTATATAGCGATTTTTCTCGAAAAGTGCATAGTTTTCATGTTATAAGAAAACAGCCAAAAATAGTCAAGTTTTTTTTGTTTTTTGCATTTTTTTAATATTTACCGAAAATTTTCGAGGTGGCGAAGTGGAAATTCTTAATTAGCACACCGAAAAATATAAATGAACCAAAAATCAGAACTTCTCCAAAACTTTCCAGGTAGAACCCATTTCGAGCACTGATTGACTGGACTATTAGCAATCACCCAGAGCTATATACAATATCAAAAAAATATATTACATATGTATTAATATAACAAATTTAAAACAGCTTTGAATCCACAGAATTGTGTAGAGAGTTGGTATTTGATCCGTAGAGAGTAGCATCATTGCTTCCATCATTCTAATGTTGCCTATGCCCGTGAGATATATTTTTGTTGACACTTAAAGTATTGTTATCTATGGTGTTTACAAAATCACAATATTTTAGCTAATCTATTTAATTTATAATTTAAAACACCTTTCATATCCAATTAAATTCAAATGTTTATACATGATATCGGCCTTTGCATGATAGATTCACCATAATTAACTACTTTATTCAATTACTTGGTGGTCTAGGTATAGGCCTGCTGGGCAGATTATTATGGATGAGCTGAAACATAAGTTTCTTGATTTACTAAATAAGGTGAGTAGATGTAGGTTATATTTGAGTGAAGCACTTGTGAACATAATTATATATTGTGTTTATTGGTGACAATAGGCTTACAAGACACTTGTATACTTATGCAATCTCTTTCGGTGCTAGAACGAGAAACATCACTGTTTGGAAAGCAGTGTTATTACAACAAAAACATTTCCAAACAACAATACTAATCACAAAGACACTTTTTGGTGTCTGACACAAGTACTAAGAATAAGAGTTACTTGAACTATACATTGATATTTCATACATTCAAAGTACTACAACGTTAAAATAAATATAATTAAAATAAAAACGAATTATAAATATTGATTATGAAAATACTACCCATCTTAATTTCCTATGCCTCCTTCAAAACCTATAGAACAACAAAATAATAACACCTGGATTGGTACTCATCACTGAACTGTTTTTTTTCGAACCAAAATTTAAATTTTCTATGATTTTTTAATGGACAAAATAATATGTTGAATCGATTAATACCAACTTGCTTCAAACGCCAATTTGTCTAAGGCATCACACTCATGCAAGACTGGTGTGATGAAGACTGAAATCAGGGTTAAAATGCTGTTCATGTCTACTGAGAGTGTTTTTCCCTTAATAGTTTCCTACTCTACTTCCACTTAAATACGGGTAGATTACCTCAAAAAGGTTTCCTCCCTTATCCCTATTTCATTAGGGTAAATAATATATGCATATAGGCCCCTAACCTGAACAGGTAGTAATGACTTTTAGTACGATAGAAAAAAAATAGTTGACCTATTTTTAAAACAAACTTAGCTACAACAGATTAACTTGCCTAAGAAATGGAATACCAGCTGGCCAAATTGTCTTCCAAACCAAATTTAATGTTTTATAAAAAGACAAAAAACCATCTAAAACATCCACAAGCTTACCTATACTCTTTTCGCAGTAAATACAACTATTGTAAATTGAAACTACTTTTTTTTTTATCACTTCGTCTTACTACCTCTTAAGAAAGTCTGAAATGCACATAGGATAGTTATTATAATTGGGTAGGCATCTGTAAGGAAGAATTTTAGAGGTAATCTACCAGTATTTGTGTGGAGGGAAACTGGGATACCATTTAGGACAAATCACCCTTAGTAGACTCAACCAGGATTCAAACCCTGATCTTCCCGTCTTCAGCAGGCCAGTCTAACATGAGAATAGCACCTTAGACCATTTAGGCACTAAAGGGGTTAATATTAAAACTGTTGTTTTTTAATCTTATTTGAAAAAATCTTGAAAGTCTATTTCCCTAACATGAAGTAGGCCTAAACTATCACACACTTAGATCACAACTGGGAGCTGGGACTGGACCGCCTAAAGAAATATAATAAAATGATATAGCTGCTATTTTGACAGGAAATAGTCAAAGTAATTTTAGCGGCATTAAAAAATGTTTATTCCACTTTAGTGGCCTCTGACCTAACATTTATAACCTAACATAACCTAGCACTACTTTTACACTAGATTAGACTGCCGGACCTGGGGAGATCAAGATTCAATCCCAGTCTGGTGTACTGAGGGGGGTTTTCCTAAATGGTTTTACACTCCCCCTCCACACAGATGCGGGTACACTTCCATTAATTCTACCTTCCTAATCCCTAAAACACTAATTAGTGTAATTAGGCATATAATCTAAATGGGTAATAACACGTGGTGGTGCTAAAATAAATAAATTATAATGGTTCTTACCCAACAAACTTAACCTAACCTTAGGCAGGTAAATAATTAAAATTTGGGTAAATAGGCCTACTGATACAACAAATGAAAATTCTGAATAATAATGATCAAATAAACAATTTGTTTTCTGCAGAAAATTATAATGTCTTATGCCACAAACGATCATGAATTAACATTATAATGCAGCGAACAAAGTCATCAAAAAAAGTAGTCATTATTTTGGTTTTTCTTGTGATGTTATTTGTGTAACTAGGCCTATTCAAAATTATCAATATTATAAATGATGACGACAATATACTATACATATATTGTAACAAAACAAAGAAAATGATATTTAAATTAGTGTAATACTTATAAGGTATTCCTATAGCACCAATTTTAACAATAAAGCTATATGAAGGAGGTCAAAGTATCTGCTGTGTTGTCTATTTCAAGTATCTGAATTGGAGAGCAAAATATTTGTTTCCATACACATCTTTGGAAAATGTTATGTAAAATTGATAAATTTATTATATTCAGTAGACTCTCACTTTTCCGGGGTAATTGAGGCGAGAGGAAGCACGGATAGTAGAAATCACGGATAATACAAAAATCCCTTTTTTCTATATATACTTAATGAATCAATGAAAGAAGTCAAATTTATTCATTTGTTTTATCTCTGGGGGTTGTACCTACTAATTGCCGTTACTTTTCAGTGCATGAATTCATTGTGTTTGTAAAGTGTCATCTTGCTTCTCCAAATTTGTCAGGTCAACACACATTCCTCAGCCTTCAGTGCCTTGGCTACTGACTAGCTTTATCACCCGAAATAAGCTCTGCCTCTCTCTCCTTCTTCCTCTACCTCCCCATCTATTTTCTTTCTATTTCACTAGTCTCAGCAGTGTCTGTACAACCTTGAGCATGTGGTACTATTTCCTTGTCTTTGTCTGCCTGTCTATCTCTTTCTTTGAGAGATTGCCGCGCCTGCTCACTGGGTGTCTATAACGCGTACCCATCAGTTGACCTAAAAATCATTTGGCCCAAACTTTAGGCCAAATGACTTTTAGCCCAACTGACTTTTAGCCCAACTGACTTTTAAGCCAACTGACTTTTAGGCTAAACGACTTTTAGGTTAAATGACTTTTAGGCTAAACGACTTTTAGGTAAAATGACTTTTAGGCTAAACGATTTTTAGGTCAACTGACTTTTAGGTCAACTGACTTTTAGGCTAAACGACTTTAGGCTAAACGACTTTAGGCCAAATGACTTTTATAGGCCAAATGACTTTTATAAACCAAATGACTTTTATAGGCCAACTGACTTTTAGGCCAAATGACTTTAAATAAATGTTCTATGTCTATGTTTTGCTCGGAAACATTCACTATGATTTATTGCAGGGGTCTCCAACACTATGCCCGCGGGCACCATGTGGCCCACCGAGCCTTTTGCGCCTGCCTGCCACTTTTTGACCACATCTAGAAAGTTCATGACTAATAATTTTAATCTGTTACTTTTCTCACAAAATCAAGTTTGTGCTTATCTCCAAGTATGCTGTTCTCAAGAAGTTGGTGATTGAAAGCCCCCCTCTTTCCAATCCCTCCCTCTCGTTCCTCTTTCTTTGCCGGCTCATTTACAAAATGTACTTTTACTCGGAACTGTCATTCTAGTCTACCCAGCTTTGTTGCATGAATAAACACAGAATAAATATATATTTTAAAAATGTACATAAGCACCAAAATGGTGGTGAGTAGTTAAATTATTTCCTTGTGTATTTATTTTAGTCTTGTTAAGACCGTAAATAAAGCAGTTTTTTTTTCTATTCATTGACATTTTTGGTTTGGTAAAAATTGTTTCAATTGTTCAAACTGGTTTTGGACTAACTTTGCATGAGTACCATTTGCATTATTTTATATGCAAATTAAAATATTAATTTTTTTTAAACTCACAATTTTTTTTAATAGTATGTATTTTTGTGTGTGCGTTATTTGCATTATGAATTATGTTCGACTATAAATTTACTTTGAAAAAGTGATGGTGCCCGCTGCACTACCGTTAGTTTTGAATTTGCTCTTAAGGTACAAAAAGGTTAGGGACCTCTCATTTATTGTGATGTTAATAGAGGGCAGCGTGTGTCCTATTTAGTTAAATAGTATATACTATCGTTTCTAAATACATGTAGTCTTCTTTGGTGATAACTATTTGCCAAGGTTTAAAGCAGCAGTTATCAAAGTGTGGGGCGCAACCCCCAAGGGCGAGCGTGATAGTTGCTAAAAGGGGGTGCAAGAAATTTTAATTACATTAAATTATATGTTATTAACTTGAACTAACCAAGTTCCAGAGAAATAAGTTTATGTTGACTATATTTTTAAGAGAGCAATCTACATGTGTGAAACTTTATTTTCAGATCTGGCAGCTATGAAGGATAGATACCATACGAGACTAGATGTCACCAAATATTTGAGAGTTTCTCTTTCTTATATTATGCTTCGTTTTAGTAAACTTTGCGTTTAGAAACAATCAAATCAATCACACAAAGTATCAACATTACTTGAGCCACGTTACACCACCAAACATTAAAAATAAAATTCAATAGTATCATGATATGAATTATAAAAATGTGCTATAAATGCTAATGTTAAATAGTTATTATTATGTTGTGTTGTGTCAGATGTTGAATTTATATAAAACTGTTTTAATTCAAATGGTTTTTAATTTTTATTAATTTCCTTACAAAATGTTAAAATATGCATAAGTAGGCTACACCACACCAACAAAATATTTTTATTCAATGCATACTACACTGGAAGGGAAAGGGGGGGGGGGGTAAAAGGGGTCATGGCTCAACTTCCTCAATTGGATGTAAAGGGTATCATAGAGTAAAGTGTTTGAGAACCACTGCTCTAAAGAATACAGTTCTCACTGCACTTTAGTTCCGGTGACCAGATAAGAAGCTAGAAAGCGCTAGTATATTTTCACAGTAACACGTGCTCCATTCAACTATTGTAGATAATTTTGAATAATTAAAGTTTCATTTTATGGTTTTAAATTTTTAAGCAGTGATTAAAACTAGATCACCCCAATAACCCTCTCCATATATGGTAGCCAGAAAAAATAATTAATAAATTACAACAAAAATACCTTATTTATAATATACATATACTAACTATACTAACTACCATTTGTATTTGTTTACGATTGTAAACACATTTAAATTTGCTTGTAATGTTTAATATTTGTTATTCTTTCGTTGAGCCAGTATAGCTGAGTAATCTAACATTGACGGCATGAAGACCTCACCAATAAATGCATTATTTATTGCTATTGCTGTATTGTTGTGATACAATGATATGTTGCAATGACTAACAATAAGCATCTTTCAAAAGAGTGGAAAACCTTTTAAAACACTCTTTATAGGCCCCCACCCAGTCGGTATTCGAAGCCCAACCTCCCCATTACTGGCAAACTGGTAGGCCCTATATACCCCAATTTTCTTACGAATGGACATATTTGACAGCTAGAAAAGCTACTAGACCTACTTGCACGTATTAATATCTGATATTGTCACCATTGATATATTTAATACTTATAAAATAACTCTTAATAATATAGTAAAATGTTATAAAGGTCGACTACATAAAAATATGTTTGTAATATTTATAAGATGCTCCATATGTCTATTCTTAAGTAATTAGAGACCAGTATGAACAAGCTTTGACCACGTGACAACCGATAATTTTTTTTTTTTTAGTTGCAGTGTTCCATTCTGTATTTTTAAGCATGATTTTGTGCAAATAATATTTTTAAAATATCAATTTTAAATTATATTATTCCTGAAAGACCTGTATAGTGAAAGCAATCTAAACTACAAAAATAAATATAAACAAATTGATTTTTACAAAATTTGAAAATTAACATTATGTCTAAGTTCAAGAGTGGCAAGAGTTGTCAAATATATCATGTTATAAGTCTCATTCCAATTGTGTGGGAAAAGAAATACTTTTGTGTTGGCTGTACACATATTTATGAACAAGACCTGCCAAGTATGAAATGGGTTTCTTATTAATATATTTATATTTAATTTATTATTTATTATCTTACTATTTAATTATTTATTATATTTAATATTTTTCTTCTTATATTTTATTATTATTTATTAATTATATTTAATTTATAATTTTACTATTTAATTATTTATTATTTATTTATTAATAATTTTATTTATTATTATGATTACTATTTATTTACTATTTTTATTTTATTTATTTTTATTATTTTTCTTTTAATTATTATTATATCTATTATTTATTATTATTATTATTATTAATAATATTATTTTGTGATGTTCTGTCTTATGGCAGGTCCATTTCCTTGTTCAAATTGAGTCATCCAGAGTTTCCTACTAGAAGTTGCCTTTTTTTAGATCCTGAAACTTAATCTTCTCTTCTTGTTTGAGGTCATCAATCAGTTGAATTCATGGTCTTCCTGAGCTCTGTTTACCTTCCACTTTGCCTTCTATTACTTTACTCAATAATCCATTTATTCTCATAATGTAACCCAACCAGTTAGCCTTTCTTCATAGACTCACTTGGGTAATGGTTCTCTTTTCATAAACTCTTCTTAGAATCTCTTCATTAGTCACCCTGTCCATTCACTTGATCTTCACTATTCTCCTTCAACAACACATCTCAAAACTTTCCAAAAATGTATTTTCCTTTTGGTCCATGTTTCAGCTCCATACAAAGCAAAAATAAATAAATATATATATACCTCTTGAAATATTTAAAGTAAAACACAAAAATGCTGTCTTGTTAGAAACACTTTTCTTTTAATTTTAGATGGGTATATTATGTGTAAGAAATTATATGAATAGTTAAATTAAAAAAAAAAATCCATGGGCCAATAGCACCTGCCATTTATTTGTGGTGGCATTTTGAAGTTGCAGATTGGGTAACTCTACTTATACCACTCGGTCTTAAAGAATATACTACAGCTCTGTTAGACAATTGTATACTTGAAAACTGAGTAGTTATGTCAGTTCAACCCATTCAGAGCGTTTGGTCAATCTTACAAACACATAAAAAAATATACTTCTTCGTTTGTATATACAGTAAGTCCTACTATTACGTTGAGCTGTGTTCCTGAAAAACACAACTTTTTATAAAACAATATTAGAGTAGTTAAGTTCTACCATAAGAATCCATATTAAGAGTAGGGTTTAGGTTCCAAGGCCCCAAAAATATCTACAAAAATTCCGACAAAAACTTTAGGCCGGTCATCCACCAATCTGACAAAAAACATTCATATGACAAGACATTTTATCATATGACAGTCCGACAAAGAATTTTACACATTGTTTAAATCACTTGCTGCGCACCGAACTGACATCATATGACTCATCTGACATTCATATGACATCGAACATATGTCCGACGAAGGTCCGTGCACTTCTGTCTGATGGGTTTTGCTTGTCTGACAAAACTTTTCCTGAAGCAGATCATCCTATTATTACTAAGTAAAATTGTTATTATTTGTGTTCTGCTCACATTAATCTTATGAGCAATCTCTGGTTTTCTGTGATGCTTTTTCTATGGTTTGTCTAAAGCTTCCTAATCTTGTCTTCAATCAACAAACAAAGAAAATAAAAAGTTTCTACACTCATGCGGGTGAAATTTTTGAACCTCTTTTCATCTTTTTCTCAATTTATTTTAAAACACTAAAATATCTATTTCTTTGTACAGAGGATGTATCAAACACTTTCAATGCCTGGCCTCCTCTTCTTTCAATATCAGTAAAGAACAACTACTTAAAAGTAAAATATCTATATCATCTTCATATGATACCATAACAATAACTGGGCTTGAATTTTATCCGGCCTCTGTCACATCATCGTCACTCACTGGGTTTAACAATTTGTCAAATGACATATTGTCATATGACATCATGGGACTTTTGTCAGATTGGTGGGCGACCAGCCTAAAGTTTCAGGACAATTTCACAACTAGGTTAATTGATTGTTTGTTTTCTTTGCGACAGGAGTTATAGATGAATTACATGGACGTTTAGGATCCATTTGGACAGACAAACACTATTGTATATCCAGGCAAATATTCTATTAACACGCACATAAAAATATAAACATGAGTTACGCACACACATAGAACTTGAACCGACAGAAAATATGCTTACAGCAGCATGCTCATCAATAACTGATAAAAGGTCCACAATCTTGGCTTTGCCCATGCAAGCACTAACGACAGGACCTAGTGCAATAAGTGCTGCTCAGTAAACACAAAAATTCGTTAGTGCTACATTTTTGTGTAAGTTATAAACCAAAATCAGTGGGCGGGGCCAAGTTGACATCAACTTGGCCCCGTCCACCATCTTACGGTACAGCACTAACGACAAAACCTAAGGTAATAGTTAGTGCTATGTTAGTGCTGCTCAGTAAACAAAATAATTTTGTTAGTATTACATTTTTGTGTAAGTTATAAGCCAAGTTAATGTCAAACTGGCCCCATTCACCATCTTACGGTGCAGAACTAACAACCAAACTTAATGCAATCATTAATGCTATGCTGACACACATTTAACAAGAAAAATTGCTAGTGCTACATTTGTGGTTAAGTTACAGTCCATAAAAATGCTCCTGGTTTGCACTATCGACATGTCAGAAGAGCGAGGTTTACACTAGATGCATCACACCAATTAACTTAGGATTAATCTTATTAACAGGTTTTCTCAACTGACATGAGTGATAACAATCTGATTCACATATTATATTAAGGGTATTAATACTCTGATAAGACTCCACTTATTAAATTTAAAATAAAATCAACGATAAAATTAAAAAAAACACATTTATAATAATGACTAAACAGTTTTGAGATTTTAACAGTGTAGTGAAAAGAAAACTAAAATTTTTGACAGGCAATATCTCATAGCTATTGTTTTACGTTTCCATTGAGATCATTACTTTTTTTTTACTAAAATAATTAATTAGTGAAATCTCAGTAAAGCTGTAGTTATGTAAACGTTATAAAATTGTAAGTGAGATAGGTTACTTTTCTTCTTGACTGTCATTTATAGCCCTTATAAGGTCTTAGAGGTTTCTCTGGAATTGGAACAAGAATAAGTAACATTCTTACATTGCAGAAAGAAAAGTGATGGAGAGGGGTGTTGATGAGGGGGGTAGGAGGTGTTGTGAATGACCATTCTAGTTTTTAACTGAGAGATGGCAGATGAACGAAAATATTTACGTTAGCAAAATATTCACGAATTACTGTTTTTTTTGTTTTTTTAGCACCTCGTCTTATTGCCCGATTCATAGTTCATGCAGTAATATACTCAGCTATAATTTCTTGTGTTTTTGGTGTCTTTCACACTTCATATAGTTTTTTAAGTAGCCGGATTACATAGTTACTAAATGATAATTTGTTAATGTCTTTTACTCTTGTTACCTTTTTAAATATTCGGTAACTAAACATAGTATATGCATGCAAATTGCCTATTTATAAGTCAATGTGTAGCCTATTTGTCGGTATTGTGTTTCACACTTGGCATTTATTTGAATAGTTATGCATTTAATACAATTAAAACTCTCATTTATAATTTCTTGTCAATTTGTCAATGTTGTGTATTATACTTAGCATTTTCAATAATGGAGAAAATGTATTGAACAAAACATACTTTTCAACCCAATTAAAAATGGATGGTTTTGGTCTTAAAAAATGGCGAGAATCTCAAATAAAAGAATTTGTTACGGTAGAAAATAGTTTGTGTATACAACCAAAACTTATTATTGGCACCGCGTCTTACTACCTGTTCAGGTTGTACACACTTATGCTAATGTGTAATGATAGGGTGATTGTGAGATGAAATGGAGGACCTGAACCACGGTGGAGGCCTGGCATTCCACACATTCACAAGTTGTGATTAATACATGTCTTGTCAAGGTGAAGGAAGGGTTTGGCAATCAGATAAATCTGTGTTGTGACCGAGGACAGAACTTAAAGATAACAATGAATGCAATCTTGATGATTATGAATAATTGCTAGTCAAAAATATTACATCGACACATGAAAATTGTGATGATCACAGGTAAAGGGTGTGTTGAGATTTTTTACTTTTTCAAAGCATTCAATTCATTAACACAACACGGGCCATTTGGCCACAGCAAGCCTTGATTAAAGAAAAGCGCCTTCCAATAGTAATTTTTTTAATCAAATCTAATTTCTGGAGAGATGTGTTATTTATAGTAAATTTCCATCCCACTTTTGAACACAATTTTATAAAAGAAAATGACAGTTAAATTTTTGTGTGTACAATACATAGCTTATTTTAATTGTGCTTAATTAATTGTCCTATTGCTATCATCATTTTCATTTAACACTAATATAATAAATATATAATTGTTTTCTATGAACATGACTTTGGTTTCGACTTTGCTTATGTCCTTAGTTTCCAATTTATTCTTCCGAGTTATTGAAACATGTCTACTCTAGATAAACACATGGCAGAGAGTCTTTCCCACCTGCCTTCCTGCAAATCTCCGCGAACAAGTCTTTCCAATGCGCATGCGCAAACTCATGAAACTGAATTAATATATAACACATGGCCCAGACTAGGCCATCTGTTTTTACAGCTGGAGGAGCGCGAAAGTTTAAATTCAAACTGAACCAATAGCTCGTGCTACAATGCACTGAACATTATGTAAAGCTAAAACTAACCACAAAACAAAGGACAATAGTCTCAAATGCTTACATAATATAATGTAAACGTTACAGTATATTTAAATACAAAAATTTACATGCTCATCATTTGAAGACAGAGGAAGAGAAAAAATAAATAGCACTGGTTTAGAGATAAGCATATACATCTTTTTCTATTTCTCTGAACACAACATTAATCTTTGCTGTTTTCCCTATAATATAGATATTTAAATAAAACAGAATAATTAATAATAACCTTTACACTTCTTTGAAAGACTAGAATATGAAAAAATCAAAAAATCAATACATTAAAAATGTTTGCAGCTCTTTCTCTAGAAACAAATTACTGTAACTATTTCCTACCGCCGCTTTACCCACTTTAAACCAAATTAGCTGTTACTCAATCCCAAGAGCTCAGAGGCTAAGTAGACCTAACCACCATCTGTGTTTTGCTACGCTTGTTCATACTATACATCTACAAACTAATTATGTTAATGTGTTAGGGGTGAAAAAGGTCAATTCTCGTGGAATTGCACTCGCATTTGGGTGGATTGAGATTGGAAAATCATTTAGGAAAACAATCTCCACTGCACCCTACCAGGATCGAACCTTGATCTGGCTGTTATCGGCAGCCAGTCTATTGCGAGAGTGATGCCTTCGACCATGTGTTCATAGAAGTGGATGACACCTCATTTGATCATTGTCATTAAACATTTAGTTGTTTTTATTAGCAACATCATACATTTAGTTGTCACAAACTTAGCTCTGGCCATTATAATCTGATCGAGAACTAACAACAAAATGAAACAGAATTATTTTTAGTGCTAAGATTCCTTGGGATCCACGGAGCACAGTTCGGGAACCACTGCGCTTAGTGTGTTGATTATTGTTTTGTATTTTGCTTCTAGAAGATATTTTACGGTTGAATTGTGTTGAACTTATAAATCATACTAATGAATAAGAACCAATCTCCATATTTAAGTATGAAGAGACTAAGTAAGTATATGGTCACAGGGAGAACACAGATTGAGGATGATAATTTAGATATTACAGCAAACAACATATCCGTTGAAAGGGTTAGTGAGTTCAAATATTTAGAAACAATGTTAACTACTGATAACAATATTAGATTGGAAATTAGGAAAAGAATACAGTTGGGAAATAATTGTTATTACTCGGTCAGTAAGTTTTTGGCGTTTCACCTGCTGTTAAGAAATGTAAAACTCAGAATATACAAAACCATAATTTTGCCGGTTCTCTGAGTGTGAAAATTAAATTTAGGGTGTTCGAAAACACGGTGCTTAGGAAGATAATTGGTCCAAAAATGGATGAAGATAGTGGGGAGGGTAATGATGAGATGCATACCCTGTACTCATCGCCAGACAGTGTTAGGGTAGTAAAATCTTGCAGGTTAAGGTGGGCAGGTCATGTAGCACAAATGGGAGTATCTATAACTGGTTAAGGTGGGCAGGTCATGTAGCACAAATGGGAGTATCTATAACTGTGTTCAAGGTATTGAATGGTAAAACCGATGGGAAAAGACCACTGGGAAGACCCAGACACAGATGGCAGGGTATCATTTGGATAAATCTGAGAGAGATGGGGTGTAATGAGATAGAGTGGAAAGAATTAGCTCAAGATAGGAATAGTTGGTGTATTTTCATGAGTGCAGCAATGAACTTTTGAGCTTTTAATGCCATAGAGTATGTAAGTAGAGTAAGTCTATGTTTAAGTAAGGTCCATGTTTTTAGAAATATCTTAGCACCATCTACCATCACTTATTCTATCTATAATCAGATAAAAAAACTAACAGTGTTTATTTTACGAAGATACCGGAAGGTTTTAACATTATATTTTAGGCTAAATAATTTTAGGCCAAATGACTTTCAAGCCAACTATATTTAGGCCTACTGCTGCGTCTTCTCAATAACAGTAGAATGGTTCCAGACGTTGTATTGTTTGTGACATATTTAAATATAGGCACGGTTAAGCCACAAACTGGTTGATCCGCCTCCAGTAAATCAAGAGTCTACTGCAATACAAACGGTTCTTATCAAAAATAAATTAATGTGTCTCACTATATTGTAGTTATTTGACTTAGTAAACATTTTTCTTAATGTTGTAAGTATTATTATTATTATTATTAATAATAATAATATTAGCACCGCGTCTTACTACCTGTTCGGGTTATACACTTATTATTATTACAATTATTCATATTGCGGAAATAATAAATATTCATTTAAAGGTTATGTTTCTTGAAGAATTTCTTAACTTGAGCTAGAGTTGTCCATGTCTTTATATTATTGCAAGAACATTCCAATGTATTCATTAGTTTTACTTTTAATCTTTAACACTAGGCCTATTTCACTAATGATTTAAGTTATGTTAGGAATCAACTAATTTACTTTTAGTATAAACTAGAGAGGAGTCAAATTTTATATATTTATCGAATCTAAATCTCTAATATGAATCTAAAATTTTCTTTCAAATCTTGAATCCAAATTGGAATCTTCACATCTTTAAAAATATACATAAAGGAGCATTTTGGCATGAAATTAAGTTATATTTAATTGGAAGTCTAAAAAAAAACCCAACCAAAGACACATTTTTTTGTTTTGTTTTGATGATGTCATAAACAATACGAAATAGTCGCACAGTGTCAGCGTCTAGTGATGTTTGAATTGCCGTGAATCAGTTTCCTATGTACTTAGTTGAGCGATAGTGTACTGCTGTATTTGTCTAATTTGTGTGTGCTTCATTTGTTTATTTCCATGAAATCGGCTAGATTTTATATTTTATCAAACAAAGCTATCCGTTAAGTAGGCCTATATCTTAGTAAAATTGATAGTAAAACAAATACCACTTTACAAACAAAATAATAATAATTATTATAAGTTTAGTCCTACTGCCTGACTGAATGTTTTAAATACGTTTTACATTGTTAATTATTTTACCTATGTTTTACTTGTAAGTTGAATACCCTGATGATTTAATTAATTGTCAAAAGTACTCAAAATTATTTTGTTGGAAAGAAGGTATTTATTTTATTCTTTAATTTTTCAGCTATCACAGTGGTTTTTTTCCAAACAAGTATCATGATTAAACAATGTTGTGTTTTTGGATGCTACTCATTGTAGAAGGAGGGAAAAAAAAATCATTTCATTACTTCCCAAATTGGGAAAAATCTCCAGTACAGTATATTATTATTATTAGCACCGCGTCTTACTACCCGTTCGGGTTATACGCACTTACGCTAATGTGTAATGGTAGGGTGATTGTGAGATGAAATGAAGGACCTATAGTTTAACGTGGAATCCGAACCACGGTGGAGGCCTGGCATTCCCCACATTCACAAGATGTTACAGTATAAGCAATGGTTGAATAGAATTAACAGGAAGAATTTTCTGCCCACTGTAGTGTTGTTTGCTCTAAGCATTTTAGAGTCAGATTTTGATCATTCCCCTCTTTTAAAAGAAAAACTTATTTCTCAGATAAAAACCCATAAAAGAAAATTAAAACCTCAAGCATGTATCTCCTTTTTGAAACGTCAAGATGTATCGGCGGCTCCAAAATGTACTTCTTCTTACATAAAAAAACAAATCGTGTGGGAAATCATTTCTAGTACTAGCAAAGCATCAGATTCTAGTCCTACTGCTATATCTACAGATGTTATGGAGCCGAACATAAATATTGGTATGGATTTTTAATCAACATTTGAAGTGTCTATTCATTGTGAACTTGGAAGTGAAATATATAAATTGGTGAGTAGGGACATATCAGATAATGAGGATGTAAAAGAAATTGACTCATTCTTTAGTCTCCTGAATATGACAGCAATAATGGAAATAAAAAAACAAGTAGTACTACTTTAGAAGAGGACACTAATAGTCGGACTTTGTTTACAGAAATTTTTCTGGTGTTTTGGCAAAATTTACAAAAAATATTTAGATTTGGTCAAATATGCCACTGTTCATTAATTAGGGCCGCATGCAAGAAATTGACTAAGTGGATGCTAAGTGGACACTAGCGTGGGTTTGCTTGCGTCAACACAGGCTAAAAGGTGGACCGATACACTATCAGTTCACTAAGCATTCACTAACGTTTTTTGCATACTACCCTTAGTATGAGGAGGAAGACTATTGGATGTTACCTAAGAATGTCTATAGTTTGTCATAATAACCACATCTATATAAATGAGAGTCTCAATCACAACATAGAAATCACTATTTAGGCTTAGTCGCACTTACGTCAGCACTGTACTTGAGTTTTGACACCTTTAATAGATTTGCTAAAACACTTCATTTGTGTTCTTTAAGTAAGACTACATTCTATTCAATAGCAAAAAAAAAAAAAATTGGTCCAGATATTTGTGAGATTTACATTTGTCAAACAAATAGACCAATTACTGGAATTACTACAGAACTCGGTCGGTATGATTCACCAGCATTTTGTGTGAAATATGTAACATACAGTGAGTGTCATGCACTTGAAATATAATAGGCTAAGGTGCAAGATTTGATGATTTAACAAAAAGGTGAAATTGAAGCTGAACTCGAAAAACTAGTGTGTGAGAAAATATTAACGTGAATGGAGGAAAAAAAAACAATAAATGTTTCTCTTTCTTGTAAGACTGACACCGAGGAATTAAAAAAACTAGTAAGGACAAGGTTTCCTAACATTCAGCATGAAATTGATGTGTGGCACAAGGCAAAAAGTTTTATGAAGAAATTTAATGCCAGCTGTAAATCTTTTCATGGAAGGACAGTTTGGTAAATCATTTATTGTGGTCATCCGCATCTTATAATATTAATTCAGAATTACTCATAGAAAAGTTAATCTCTTGTTGAACCATTTATGTGCTAGTTTTGTGCGTGCAACAGTCGAGGAATTGAACAGGAACAGAAGTGAGGAAGGCATAGATTAGTGTGAATAGCGTTCTGTCAGCCAGCGGGCACACAAACTATGGTTTATGACGTCACACACAGAATCTAATAACCGGGTTGTTACATGTTGGCTCGACTTACCACACTGAAACAAAAATAATTTTTATTAGATTCTATTTCTCTATAATAATCTAACCTTAACTGAAAATGTGTTTTTAGGCCGAACTGCTTCTCTAAATTGAAAATATTTTAATATTGAATTTCAAAAAAGTGGTTTGAGTCTTGTTGTAATTGACAAATTCTATTTTATTTGTCGTCTATTATGCCATAAACAGCAAAGGGAAAAACTTTTTTTAGTAAATTAATCTATTATTACAATTTTGTCATTTTTGTAATTTTGTTACTTTCCCAATTACACAAGTCTATATAATTCCTTTTACCAATTATTGCTTAAAATTGTTATATCATTTCAAGTTCTTCATAATTATATTTGAGATTCTTTTTCTATATTCCTTACAAATCTCGAATTTCTAGAATACCACAGGATTCAAGTGATTCAAGGACTTCAATAGTCCCTTCTTTATTATAAACATATTAATTTTAATCTGCACAGGGTCACTATTCACAACAACCATTGAGTTCTCCTAAGTTGGAACTTGTTGTGAACACTTCTCAAGATGACCAGATATCCATAGTAAAAGAAAGCCAAAATAATGCTTTGAAACAAACTGAAGTGGAACCATTAGCAGATCAAGAAATCCTGGAAAGCATTGAGCAGCATTATTTCAGTGACTCAAATTTTGATCCATGTGAACATGTCTTGCGGGTAAGCATTCAACTCTAAAGGGACCTATTCACGTAAGAGTTTGGCTTGCAATTCTAGTTAGGCTTGGTTTCCAATTACTCAAACTCGTATATGGGTGGGGTGTCATGAGCCAGGCTTGGCATTGGACAAGCTGAGGGTGGCTTAGTTCGCCAGGACTGTTGGTGGGGCTTAGATCGCTGCTAACTCAATATTGACCTGCTATTGGCTTTTACATGAGAGGAGGTTATGAGCCTGATTCTTGTATCTACACTGCAGACAGTGTAATTTTGTCAGTCATAAGAATCATGTCAGCTTCCTTATTTAAATTCTTCACAAGCCCAGAGTTTCCAACAAAGTTGTTAGAGGAGTACTGTCAGTTCTCGGCTCTGTGGTATATCACAGCGCAGGTTATTCTAATAGGTTAAAGCAGGATAAGGGTTTACTTGTGCAGTTCCCTCAATTGAAATTCATCGATATAGACCTAGGGCTTGTTAAAAAAACTCTTGGAACATGCCATATTCGTCTAAAATTATTACAGTTGCTGCAATTTGCTTCAACTAATTTGTTGTACATATTGAAATGTTCGAGCAAAGTTGGAAGGGTGCTCATGCTAGTGGGAGAACGTGTAGGGTGAAATATGCCGAAGTCTGGATCATGAGTCAAGCTTACTGAGCTGGATCAAGTTAGTCTCTCATGTGAATGGGCCCCTTACCTATATTGTTGGTGTTATTGATTTTTTTTTACTTTGATATGAGTTCTTAAATGTTTTTTTTATCATTGTTCCATTTTGACATATTAGTAAAATGTGCTATAATTTTTGGTAAAAATAAAGTTTTTGTGTAAGTTACAATTTTTTTGTATCAAACTGTACTTATGTAGTCAAATAATATAAAATTAAATGCATACTTAATGTGTTGTTTGGCAATTTTCTTTTACTTTATTATCAATCAATTATTTCAAAACTTAGGCATATCATAGTAAACAAAATTCACTACATTTGTGATTCCCACCCACTATCAGAATAAACAAATAATATATGACATCTTATTTGGATAGTAACTAACCAAGCTCAACCAACTTTAATTTAAGTTGTTAGTACATTGGGTACTATCTGAAACCTTAGCTCAGTCTGTACCGTGTCTGCCTACTGAGCTAAGGGTCCTGGATTTGATTCCCATCATGGCCGAAAAATTTATCATTGATGAAAATATGGGTTTACCCTTTCATATTGATAAATTAACTGCCAGGGTCTGGATGTTGGGGCTGTCCTAGTGTTAATTTAGATTATTAGGAATATGAAGCTATGACAGGCCTAGCCAGCTGGTAGTGGAAAATATATGGCTTGAATAAAAAACTGACTCAGGCCATATGTTAAGTACATTGGGTGAATCATTTGTATTCAACACTTTCATTTGTAATGGAACAATTTTTTTCAATTGGCCTTATACTGCACTGCATTTTTTATGTTTGTTTTATCAGATTTTATCATTGTTATTTAAATGTTTGATTGTGAGTATTTTTTTTTTTAGGTTTTTTCCTATCAACAGCAAAGCATTGTTACAATTATTTTTAGTAGGACCCTTTAGAGTCGGATTCTCATGTGCAAAATAAGTTGGTCACGTGAAACTCAGAGAGATCCTTAACACAGTATCAAAAATGACCCTTTGAGTTAAATAGGGATATATATAAGTTGGAGAAGGCTAATAATTTATTGAAAATTCTGGATTGTGGTTTAAAATTGCAAAAGATTCGAGTTACTCAAGTGATATAAGTTGAGATTCTCTAATATTAGGGTTACAACCTCTATCAGTTGGCATTGTATATCTTTTTTATTATTTTACCTAAAGCATATTATTATTATAGAGCAAACATATACTTAATTACAATGATAGTATACGCTAAAGTTTATATTATGATTGGAACAGGCTTATACACTAACAAAAAACCTGCAGATCTGCAGAATGACACTGTATGTACAACACACCACAAAACATATTTTTGAAGCACATCAGGCCTCTTGTTAAACACAGGAGGAAATAATTCTGTATTAACTTCTTTTGTTGTGTGTTATGTTTCAAAGTTATTTCTCTGTTTAGTAGTTTTTTGTTGTTGTTAATTTGCAGGCCTTCTTTTATTCTTTAATATTTACTAATTCAGCTGTTTAGTATTTTATTATTTGTTTAAAGTTTATATTAATTTAATGCAATTTTTTTCTGTATTTTTTTTTAGGAAGTTCCAGAAATTTTGGATTGTGCTTCCATAGAGGCAGAGTCAGAGAAAATACAAAAACAATTGCAAGTTGTATCTAATAATGTTTTGCGACTTATTCTTCATAAACAATCCATCTGCAATGATGAATTTGAGAGGTGCAGTATTTTTGTTTTTTAATATCGATTATCATCTCACAGTGTTAGATGTATGGTTTTAAGGCACTCAAATTTAACTGCCCTTGGTCATCATTAACAAGTAGGTTGGGCTTCAAATCCCATCTGGATACATTTGAGTTGGTGAATGTGAATTTCACATTACTTTTCTAATCTTTTTTCCATGCTAATACAGATACATTTCTACTAAGCTATCCTCTCCTATACTCCTTAGTTTTTTTTTAGCATTGTGTCTTACTACTTGTTTGGGCTGTACACCAATAGTAACCCTTGTTAGTGTATCCTCTGTTTACCTTTAAAAACAGTATACTTGCCTTGCTTGGTCGACCCAGAAAACCCGAAGGCTGAGGAACTCACGACCCTCTTAACCAATGCAAGACTGCATCAAAGTGCCTGGGGATATACTTAGCAAAGTATCCCATGAACAGGAAGGCCTCTTTCCCAGCAGGAACCACCATCCTACTGAGAGCATACACCATGTCCAACACCGCCGCCAGAGTCTAGGCTGGATTCTTCTCCAAATGGACAGGACAAAACGCCATTTGAGGCCAGTACATACAACACCTGCACCCACGTCAAGAAATGCAGAACTGGTCAAGATATACCAGCTACAACCAAGGCCATCCCAAGACAAAGAAGACCTTGAAACAGTAAAGTGAAGGGTCAAAAATGTTAAGTGAAGTGTTTAGGTATGGTCACATTCAGCAGGGGAAATTGTTAAGTGACATTTGAATGACTGCCCATAGAAAGGCCAGGAGAGATGCAACTTCTGAGCCCATGTGACCAGCACACACCAGAGCCAATAATACACTCACCCCTCAACATAGCACACTACGATGAATTAAACTAAAAACTCGTTATAAAGACAAAAACAAGGAATAATCCATGAACTTGTGTATGAATAACTTTTCTTTCCTTATTATATAACAAAATTACATGTTGAGGGTATTTTAAAATTTGTTAGACATAAAACACAACAGCGGTAAGACTACCAAGGCAGATTATAAATGTATTGTAATGTAGCATCGGATGGGTTATGAAAGACATTAAACAACCATAAATGGACAAGACTTACCCCGTTTGCTTGTTGACTGGGGCTTCGGGAAGGCCCGCGGACGTTCGGGAATCTTCTCGGAGGGGATCTCTTCACTGCGCAAGTCAACTCAACTCAAGGCGTTCGCT
>CABEEJ010009085.1:0-20344 GCA_901482245.1 Timema douglasi
TTCTATCCACCTTTCCTGTACCTTCTTCCAAATATAATACAATTACCTCATAAAGCGAAAAGAGGTTTTCCTTATAGAGTTATAAAGTCAGAATTAAGAATCTCATCCGATAAGATGCTTATATTAGGCAGAATTTTACATTTCAATTAACTCAAACTTACAGACAAAAAATGATCCTGAATTGATTTATGAGCAGCTTGATGATGAATAATATGTTGAACAATATTTAATGAATGGAAGTGAAATTACTATAAAATAATTTGTTTTAATGCTGGGATCACGATAAACTTAATGTTCACTTAAGGTTAACTTAATGTAAAGGTTCTTCTTGTGTTTTTAAATGGAGGCGATCAAGATGCAGTTAACTTAACGTAATAATAGATGTCCTGGGCGGTCTTTCACGTTAAGTGAACTTTATATGAAGGGTATCATGTGATCTAGCCAGCCAAACATTATGCGTGTGATGTCTACAGGGCTATTTAGTAATTCATTTGTTGGTTTTAAGACCAAAGTTTACTCTTTAGCTTTAGTTCTAGTAATCAGACATTGAAACAAAGTAATTAAACTGAAATAGGAAAGCTAAATTTATCACAACGTTTAGTAATATATATTTATTATATCGATTGAAAACTATAAGCTGCAAAATAGACCTATGTGGGAATTTGATTCCCTCACCACCCCACCCCTCCAAGTGAAAAATATCAGGCTGTGCGTACAATATGAGAACAGTTTACAGGAGGAAAACCTTGCACTATATTTGAGCCAATGCAGTACATTTGGGAATTAAAGCAAATCCTAAGTTAAATGTGTGCTCCCATGATTTTTAAAAGAAATTATCAATAAGTCAATAATCATCATTTATTTTTCATTTATTAGAGGTATTTAACATGCACTTTCTGAACCGACTGATTATATCAGCACACAAGAATTTCTATGAGCAAGAGCAAAAAAGCCAACTAATTTTGCCGAGATAGGTATTTTCAAATCCCACAATTGACATGGAACCGATGACTATTTTCCCTCCGAAGGAGGTTGTGCTACAACTTTTTATCGCTCAAGAAAAATTTGTCGACTCTGGCTGTGTTTTAAACCTCAATCATTGGTTCCTGAGGCAAATTCTTTACCCAAGACCACTGAAGTTGACAAACAATTCAACCAATGGTTGATAAAGGTGCTTACAATACTGTATGTTTGCAGAAGCTATAAAAGAAGCGTAGCTAGTTTTACCTCTTCATCCTGTGTGCGAGCAATCTCAATCATTGATTTGCCAGCGGGATGCTGAACGGTGATCTCTCGCAAGATAGCATTGCCATCGTTGGTCATAACTATACCTCCCATTGGGTCCATAAGCATCTTCAACATGGCTTGCGGGCCTAGGCATGTTCGGATTACATCGGCAATGGCCTGAACAACAAATACATTGCTTGAATGGTTATATGATATAATGCCCGAATATCCATTTTTTACATATATGTTAGAACAAAATCACCGTTAGCTAACTTTTATTATTATTATTATTATTAGCACCGCGCCTTACTACTCGTTCGGGTTACACGCACTTACGCTAATGTGTAATGGTAGGGTGATTGTGAGATGAAATGAAGGACCTACAGTTTAACGTGGAATCAGAGGCCTGGCATTCCTCACATTCACAAGATGTCTTGTCAGAGGTGAAGGAAGGGTTTGGTAATCAGATAAAATCTTTGCCGGGACCAAGGATTGAACCCCGGCCACCAGCATAGAAGTCTTGACACCTTACCCCTAGATCGCCAGGTCACCAGCTAACTTAAAACAAAATAAAGTTTAGTAATAACTAAGACCCGCTTCCGTGATTGAATGGTCAAAGACAGGCATGTCAAATTTGTTTGATTATAAGGACCACTTTTAAAATTGACAATATTGAGGGGGGCAGCAACTCAAACAACCCAATATTGTCACCATATTACATATATAAAAAAAACCTTGTAGATTAGGCATACTATATAGGCCCTAAATAAAGTTAAAGTCATCTTAAATTGACTATTTCTATCCAGGAATATGAAAACATTTTTTAAATACAGCAATGGTATGTTTGGCTTAAAATTGTGTATTGAAGACACTTTAAAAATTGCAAAAGCATCTACATATATTTCAGTTGTCTTTTCCTTTTCACATACCAGTACTTATGTGCTGCAAAGCAATGGAATTATTTGGTACACGAATTAAACAATTTTTGAGAATTGTTCTCTAGTGAGAAAAGAGTAAAAATTTGATACACCAACCCCACTTCCTAGATTTCTCAAAATAATTACCTATTTACTAATGATGTATTTCTAAAACATCTTTAATAGGATGAATCGGGCTGGACTGCAAGATGATTTATCAAAAGGAAATGGGCTACATAGAATCATGGATCGAGCCACATGCACAAGTTTGACAAACCTCGTCTAAGGTGTCATTCTCACAAAAGACTGGAGTAACGAAGAGATCAAAGTTTGAGTCCCACTCGGGTGTACTAAGATTAGTGTTTTTTTTACTTTCCCTCCACACAATTGCAGGTACATTTTATGTAAAGTAATCCTTCCCCATCCTTTACACATTTTGTATAAGCATGGGTGTGTCCAACCCAAACAGGTAATGAAGTGGGATTTTAGAAAAAAAGAAGACGATATTACAACTAAGCTTAATTTATCTATTTATATAGGCCCAATAGGCCCTACTAAACTGTTTAGGATATTAGTGAATTTGATAGTGAGCTTGTGAATAGGATAAAGTTTATTTTAAGTAACTCAACACAATATTGTCTATAAAGAATATAGTTATTATTATTAGCACCGCATCTTACTACCTGTTCAGGTTATATGCACTTACACTAATGTGTAATGGTAGCATGATTGTGATATGAGACGGAGGACTTGAAGATTAACGTGGGATCCGAACCACGGTGGAGGCCTGGCATTCCACACATTCACAAATTGTGATTGATACACGTCTCGTCAGGGATGAAGGAAGGGTTTGGCAATCAGATAAATCTGTGCCAGGACCAGAGGATTGAACCCCGGCCTCCAGCACACAAGTCCGAAACCTTGACCCTAGACCGCCAGGTCACCCTATAGAGTATATAAAGTGCATGAGCTTACGTCATATAAACTAATTAGTTGTACACAAATTTATGGAGAAAAAAGATATATATAACTGTGCATTTATAAAAATAATGATTCTTTGAAATATTGCACATGTTTACAAGTGAGACACATTTTCAGCCATGCAACAGAATATTACCAAAAGGTATCTTGTGATTGAAGCTACTTCCACCTTCCCCCATTTTTTTAAATGACACGCCATATTTTTTCATTATGTAAAATCTATTTTAAGATAGGGACATTTTGTTTGGAAAAAAAAGTGCCTTACAGAAATACACAAAATGTTGTGTCATCCCCTTCAATTCAGTCTCTTAGGGTGAGTAATAGCAATGAAATATATAATGTATATTGCAAAAAAAAAAAATGTCATGAGCAGTGTGTGCCTCAAGTTAGGGCCTATCATCAAAAATATAACGAAACTATTATTTGTTTTAATCAAATTTGATTTGAAAAATGTTTCAAATTTTCCCATTGGCTATTTAAGATATCACGTGAAGACCATGGCTGTATCCGAATAGTATATTTATGCAGTGCCGCCTCGACTCGTGGCCTTGGATCATTGCATTGGCAATCAAATGACCAGATTAGATAAATCCGAACAGTTACAAAGGATGGCTATGGACCCTTCTCTAGCCCTGCTCGAGGTGTCGGTCACCATGAATACAAGGGCCACCAGCCATGCACTGCAGTATTTGAATGGCAATTGTTTTTGTACTATCATTTTGTCTACTAGAGCGCCATTTTAAATAAGGATAGTGTTTACATGGTTTCTAATATCTTTGGTCGGAAGCAACACTGCAGGCCCAAGGGTGGTGCCTGTTGCTGTTCAAATAGTTTGATGCAGACTTCAGACTTCACTCTTCACTATGAATGTTTTTTTCTTCCATTTATCCCAATCTCTATATCTCATTTCCTAGACTGTAGCATGGGGCGTTTAATCCTACATTCCTTTTTGACTAATCCCTACCTTAACTCTGGTTCATTTTATTTACAAACTAATTGTTGATTTGGCACCTAACCTAACATCCATGATGTTCAGCATTCAACGTAGTTGGTCCGCCCCGGATATATTATGCCCTCGGTACCCTACCCCGCTAGATCTCACGCCGCTTCCAGATCAGGGCAAGCTCCAATAGGGGCGGGCATCCCCTCACTATGAACAGTGCGAGAAATGTAAAATCATCAAGATTGCATCTCAAGTCTAAAACGCAAAGGTTTCACTAGGGAGTCTATGACTATTCGGATACAGCCCATGTATTCACAAAATTAAAAATAGTACAAGTTCGGGATCAAGGAGAATATGGAGTTTGCAAGTATTTAGAGGAGTCGTTTGACCATTCCACAAGAAATGCAGTTTTTCCAGGTACAAAGAAATTATGTAAAAATAAATGTATAGAAGATTATTTTGAATTTATTATATAAAGTTTTTAAATGTTAAGTTGTGAGAGAATCGCAGTGACATTTGTATACCAAACTTATGTACTCGTCTTGAGTTGCATCGATTTTTCAAAACTTTTAATGACAACTCCCAGAGCCTCGTGGTAACTTACTTTTCCTGCAGAGATGTTCTCCAACTGTACCTTTCTTCCAGAATCACGTTTGGTGTTTTGGCCTGCAAAGAAAAACAATTACTTAAATTTGCTGGATAAAATGAAAACTCAAATATAATAGATGATAATTATAAAAATACATACTTAATACCAAAATTGGACCTGCACCACCGCCAAACATCTTGATAATGTAAAGGTAAAATACAATTTCTTTAGACTTCGCAACAGTAAAAGCTTTATGTAGTGCGCATGCGCACGATTTGTCGGTGCCATTAAGGAAACATTATTCAGGATAAACAATGAAATATGTCTTCTTTTTTTTAAAGGCTAGGGATGTTAATTAATTTATTTTAAATCAAAAACTCAAAAAGTTATGCAATATTTGATAATATAGAAAACCATATCGAGAAAATACAATTTTTAAAAGTAATATGGTGTACGTTCCACGAGTTTGCCAGAGGAGGGGAAGTTAGAGTGGTCAGTAAATTGAACCACGCCTATCAAAGAAAAACACATGGGCATTTAAGGTAGGGTCCAAGGGAACGCGAGTATTTTTACAGTTTTTACAGAATTGAAATGTTTTGGCCAAAATAAATCCAATATTTCTCCAGTAGCCTCATAGAGTTTAGTTTTATGCACATTTTAGTATTAACAGATCTCGAATATCTGTCAAGAGTGTCCTGAAATTTGTCAAAAATAATTCTCTTTATTTAAAAAAGTTTTGGCAAAATTCCTGGTTATATGTTCAATATTTGCGCATGCGCACTAGATGTGTTTATACTGTGGCTAACTCCAGGTCTTTCCGCACAATCATCCTAGTTTGTTTTATCATTTATGGCTTGATGGTAGTTGGCAAGGCTCAGAAACAATGTTTTATTTTTTACCTACCCAACGGTTGAATTTAAAGTAATAAGTCTAATAGTCAAATATAATTAACTTTGGATTATTTTTTACTAAACGTATTCAATATTTTCATATTTAATATAAATATTCTATTAATAATATGTTTCTGGATTACAGTAACCAACTTAATGTACTCAAAGTACATTATCTAGATAGATATCTCGCAGCGTACATAAGCTAATAAGTTAAATCACCTAGTTTAAATGTTAGAAATATCATGGGATACTTGATCCAAATTATAAGCGTTTTAATTACTCTAACGTATAAGTGTTCCAAAACCCTCTCTTAAGCTATAAATACAATTTAAATAATCTAATTTAAATTGTTAGATCAATTTATTTTGGACAATAGTTTCTGACTTTTTTTTTAAAGAATTTGCAAATATGATATTTTGGGTGTAATTTGCTTTGTTGCTTATTGCTTAGATTCTGGCATTCTCAACCCTGAAATTTAAAAGATTTCTAAGCAGACTCGTAAGTAGACAGACAAGTGTTTATCTGGCAAGAATATTGTGGATTGACAAACTATTATAATTTATATGGTAGCTTCTTATTTTCAGATTATTTGAAACAATTCAAATGAAGAGAATTATACCTTGATTATTTGTTAACGCTAGTGAACAGTGTAATATAATGACCGAGTACAAATTAGTAGTTGTCGGTGCTGGTGGTGTTGGAAAAAGTGCCTTGACAATTCAACTTATCCAAAATCATTTTGTTGATGAATATGATCCTACTATTGAGGATTCGTATCGTAAACAAGTAGTTATTGACGGAGAAACATGTTTACTCGATATTTTGGACACTGCAGGCCAAGAGGAGTATAGTGCAATGAGAGATCAGTACATGAGAACTGGTGAGGGCTTCTTATTAGTATTTGCTGTTAACAGTGCCAAATCATTTGAAGACATCGGGACTTACCGTGAACAAATTAAAAGAGTGAAAGATGCAGAAGAAGTCCCCATGGTTCTTGTTGGTAATAAATGTGATTTACCATCATGGGCGGTCAATATGAACCAAGCGCGCGAGATAGCCAAACAGTATGGCATTCCATTCGTTGAGACATCTGCCAAAACCCGCATGGGTGTTGATGATGCATTTTACACTTTGGTAAGAGAAATTAGGAAGGATAAGGAACAGCGAAGCAAAGAGAAGCGTAAAAAACGAAAGGATGACCACAAGAAAGTAAAATGTTGCTTGTTATAGTTATTCAATTACATTCTATTCACAAAGGTCCATTATAATGGTTGTTTAATCAACAGCTTGTCTCTGCTGTTTTACCTTTTACTTATTGTTATTCCCATTCTTCTCAAAAACAGAATAACCTGAATCGCACAAGTGTTAAGCTGATTACTGTCCTTCATATAAAGTTTAGTCTGCATATTCTCTATGTAAAATTTTTCTATTAAAGTAGGCCTAGTTTGGTGTGCAATTTTTTTTATGAAATTAATATTTTTGCGCACGTTACAATGAAAATATCAAAGCAAATGGAAAAGGAATTTGTTTAAAAAAAAAGAGGATAGGCCATATCATATTTTCCTTTAGCTAAATTATCAATTTAAGAACTATTTGATATCAATTTCCATTATTAAAAATTAAAAAGTGAAATTATTCAAATTTAAATATCTTGAGCTGATTGCAGACATTTTTTTATCTTTTGCTAAATATTAACTTTTCACATTGATTAATCTATTTAAAAGCCTATATCACACTGTAAAAACATGTCTTTTGTTATCGAATAAAACTTATTTGCAGAGTATATGTCGACTAGACTTATTTATTGACAAAGATATTCAATTTTATTTTTGATCTGTTATGACATTTGTATAGGTAGGGTCTAGGCCCCTATATTATAATTTGTTTTTAATTGAAAAGTCTTTTAAAACTATAAATGAGATATGGTGTGTTTCATTGTTTTTGGTGGGCCTACTGCCTTTTAGGTTAAATAAGTTTGTACATTTGCTTATATTAAGTTCCCTACTGGGATTTTTTTTTACCACTGTTTCCCCATTTATCATCATTTGTACCAAACCTATTGTTTTATTTTTGTTCATGTGCAAGCAATAGTCTTAGGCTGTATTCGAATAGTCTACTTCACACATTGTCAACCCTTGACGTTCACTTGACAGTTGCATCAGCAATCATGTGATCAAGCGTAGATTTGTCCGAATAGTCACGAAGCACACGCCCTTGACTCCAAGGGTGATAGCAAGTCACCCTTGACACGCCGTTGATGTGGTGTTTGATCGGCAATTGTTTAATTTTTCTTCCGTTAGAGCTAAAGCTAATAGAGTAATGTGATCTTTGATAACGTACGTTAAATATACTGGTTGTTTTGCAGTGGTGTATTGTGTTGTGTTGGATAATTTGTCATGTGCAGTGAAAATAAGTCACCACAAATCTATAAGTAGCCTATGCTAATTCAGGCTGATAGATGGTGTTTAAAAAGGTTTTTAATATCATTGGTAGGAAGCAGCACTGCGAACTTAAGTGTGGGAAAAGGATATTTTTCTGTTCAAATAGTCTGTTGCAGTTTTCTATCTCAAGTGCGTGCTAAGTGTAACGTCATCAAGTCAAGTGGGCTTGACTATTCAGATACAGCCCTATTTAGAAATTGATATAGATTCTAAGAGTTAAATTAATTTAATTTTGAATGTCACTTGTTAATTTGTTGATCAAGTAAAAGTTTTTGGAAAAAGGTTGACTAAATGTTAAATATTATTTGCTTGGCTTAGTTTCTTTTCACTTTTGTGCAAATGTCACAGATTATATTATTTTAATCAAAATTGAAATTTCTTATTCAATATAATATGCCTACTATAATTAACTAATTATCTACAATAATCTAATTATTTAAATTTGATTACTGCCCTCCCCCGTGCCCCCAACACAAAAAGTTTGGCCCAGTGGTGAAGTGAAGTACAATCAAATTTAGCGATGTCAAACTATTTTTCCCATTTAAATCTTTTATTCAAATTTTCAAAAATTGTAAGATTTCCATTTATAGTTTAAAATTGTTGCTTGTTTGCATGTTGTATTATTATTTTTTCTTTCAAAATAATTTTTATCAACTTAATATTGAGCATGCTTTAATGATATCTCATGTGCAATACACATTATATTACTCTTTTAACATAACTTTTAACTAGGCATAGAAAAATATTTAGAAAAGAATTTGATCTAACAAAATAGTTCTGTTTGAATTAAATGTAGAGCCTATATAAAATGTGTGCAATGTTAAATTATTTATAATGTGCCGTGAATTTTAAGTTATTTCTGAATTACATTAAGTTCAGAGTCCACTCGAGGTGGAGAAACACATAGACCAGTAAAGTAAAAACCCATTAAAATTGTATAATGGTGAGCTAATTATACTGATATTCCATAGCTTTTAACTAAATGAAATATCAATCTTGTACTAGGTTGCTAATGCATAAATCACCATTTTGATTGATGGAACTAACATTTTATTTTAAGCTCTTTGCATTAATAAAGTAATAATGAACCTGTGGGCTCAAATTTTCAAAATCATTTTTCTTACGTCTCTAACCAAACCCACCTCTGATTTAGGTATCTTT
Source organism: Timema douglasi (assembly GCA_901482245.1). Taxonomy (NCBI): domain Eukaryota; kingdom Metazoa; phylum Arthropoda; class Insecta; order Phasmatodea; family Timematidae; genus Timema; species Timema douglasi. Next base: position 9,153 of record CABEEJ010009085.1, read on the forward strand.
GTTTGATTCACAGTTGAAACAGATTTTTATTCTCCCGGTGGTGGCCCACTTGCATTAGAGTGCCTCTCAAGTTAATAGTAACGATTGGTATGAAACATGGCATGGACTGATGGTGGGTTGTAATCACTCTTAGGATTTGTCAAACCGGCTCAGGTGGCTTTAATTTGGTTAGCCGCAGCTAACACCCGCTGTTATCATATCAACTTGACTTTGATGGCCTGGTAAAAAAAAAAAAAAGTCATTTCAAGTTTTGCGAGGGACTCAGAGGAGGGGCGTGCAGCCCCTTCAATAATTCTTTTGTCGGTATTAACAATGATAATAATAAATTAAACCAATTAAATCTATCTCATAGTCACTTCTAGTTGTACTGTNAAGTTTTGCGAGGGACTCAGAGGAGGGGCGTGCAGCCCCTTCAATAATTCTTTTGTCGGTATTAACAATGATAATAATAAATTAAACCAATTAAATCTATCTCATAGTCACTTCTAGTTGTACTGTCGCATAATATCTTACTAGCCAGTTACTTTGCATTTCACTCACTGTCAACAATCAATTTACATTTTTAACACAGAACTAAACCAACAAAAAACATAAATAAACAATGAACATGTATGAATATTTAATTATTAAATTTCATTTAAATTTTCTAATTAATTTTTTAAATTACTCTAAAATTTTCAAGGATTTTTCCATTAGAATTTTCCAAGAGGGAACCTCCCTCGATCCTGTGAGACCGGACCCCTCATACCTTCAAAATTCTGTCCCCTTTACCCCCGCCCCCTCACAAAAATCCTAAATCCACCCCTGACTGCTGGTGCCTTTCTGCTTAACAATTCTGGTTTATAATTATTAGAATGAATTATTCATAACACTTTTGTTAAACATATCAAAAAATATGTGCTTCTGTTACTAGCCGATAAATATAATATATTATAAAAGTAGATTCACCACATTTTAAAACTCCCAAGAAAAGGTTCATTAAATAACAAATGGACCAATATAATATTACTACCTTTATAATAGGTTCTCTCGTGCGGTTTCCATTTCACCAGCTGCAAGTTAATTTTAAAGCTTTAGTACAGTAAATATGCACTTTTTAGCTAATTGAGTTATTTTCAAGCCTGTACAAAGTTTAGCATATGAATTAAAATTGAATTAAAATTCAAATATATACCAGATTGAGATTTGACAACAGACTTTTTTTGAAGCCAATATAGATCTACTATTAGAATATGTATCATTTTATCATAGCATTATTTTAAAATAAACCAAAGTTATGTGCTCATATTTATATTTTATTATAATAGTTTTTTAAACTACAATTATTTGACTTAATCAAACAATTTTCTTTTATTAAATTAATTATTCGGTGTTCTTTTTGGAATTAACTTTTGTAGCCCCTATTAAATATGATTAAAAAACCTAATTAATATGATTCAGTTAATTTTTATTAGAGAGTATTAAATTTTGATTCAATTCAAGATTTCCTGTAACATATTTGGTTAAGATTTGATTTGAAATGGATAATCTTGGATTCACATGGACTTAGTTTGTTCTTTTTTTTTAATGTTGTCAGTATTGTAAGAGAAAAGTTGACATAGGCAACATTCTATATTAAATATTAAATTACATATTACTTAGCTAAATACTATTTTGTCACTACCTAAGCTTTTTCATTGTGATTATTTAGGAATTTACCTTTGGAAAATGTTTTCATTTAATCTAAACAAATATTTGTATAAGGTTGGTTTTCCCCATAAAATTAAACTAAGAAAAAGATTGGGTTGGTTATTAACATTTGTGACATTATTGTCTAATTTACTCAGCGACATAATTATTTTTCAAGCAGCGTTGCTTGTGTTATAGTTAAGTTTCTACAATCATTGTTTAAAAAAACTAGATATTTAGGATTGAGGCAAATATATGTGTTTTAAAAAAGCGTGTTTAATTTAACTTCACGGTCATTTTCGGCCTACCCACATAAGACGAAGGTTGGGTTTATATGCATGCATAGTGCATAGCTAAAAGTAAATGATGTTTAGAGTACAATGCACCATTCATAAGAAAAATACATCGGTTTATAGTGAAACATAGTGTAAAAAGTCTTAATTAAATGGATTGTCTTTTATTCATAGAAAATGGCCTAGCCTCTTTTAAATACTAGATAATATCTTTAAAAATTCTTTAATCAAAGGTCCATTCTTAAAACAACGTTAATTAAAATTTACCTTTTGAAACGTGAATTTAGCTAAATTTAAGTTTTGTCCGTACTATTAAATCAAATTCAATTTCTTTTTGGTTCTGATTTTATTATTGTCATGCATATTACAGTTGTCTACTTTTCATTAACAGAATGAAAAATTAAATATTTATTCTTTATTTACAATCTTATAGGCAATCATAGTCATTGACGCTAAAACAAAAAATTCAGGAATAATAAACAAGTATGGCTACCACAAAGCATTTCACACATGAAGCTAATTATTTTCATCTGCTGGTACTCTGGTGTTTAATTGATTATATCCCCTCCTCACATTCTCATTGGCTGATACATATCTATTTCAATGATCATCTAGACTACAACCCGCCTCGGTGGTGTAGTTGGCTAACGCGCTTGTCGTGTTGAGCTCGACTGCTGAAGACGGGTAGATCGAGGTTCGAATCTCGGTCGGGTGAACTGGGAGTGGTTTTTCCTAAATGGTTTTCCACTCTCCCTCCACGCAAATGCGGGCTCACTTCCTCTAATTTAACCTTCCCAATTCCTAATCCATTACAGTAATTAGTACTTAAAGCGTATAAGCCGAACGGGAAGTAAGACGCGGTGCTAAATATTATTATTATTATCTAGACTACACTCCATACATAACATTAAAGAAGTTAAAGTTAAATCAACTTAACGCATTGTACACTATGTGCTATTCGCTATTAGTTATGCGTGAATATAAATCCAGTCTTAATGCCAGGTTCATCTAGTATGAGTTGCCAGTTACAGTGAAGTTGGGGTTCAAATCTTGGACTGATGTATTTAAGGTAGTTTATCTTGAAAGTTTTCCAACTCCCACACCACACAATTGTCGATACATTCCCTTCAATTCCTACATCCAACCCAATCTTATTAGTGTGATTAAATGTGAAATTGCTGGATGAATATTAAAAACAATTTTGTGTGATTCGTTTCACGAACTTTGAACTATTTATTAGGAAAATAATCTGGTTGACATTTTTCTACTTGGAAAGATGTGCAATTACTCAAAATTAAAATTTTCCTCCTCCTATCGAAGAGAACAGAAAACCACATTTTAAATCGAATGTCGGACCATTCTAGTATTCAGTAGTTATTTATTAACAGCTTATGTATAGGCTCTTTAATGTTAACAACGTTGCCTACTTGGAGATTTCGAAGCTATTTTGCGAAGCAGGTTGCATCTTGATGCACCTCAGTAGTCTAAGCACAATCACACTGACACCAATGTACAAAATAGAAAGGGAAGGAAGAAAATAGTTCACTCCGAGAGGGCTCTTTGTCTATTTTCTGATAACCCTTCCCCACTTCCTCTGACGAGTTTACACAGTCACTTTAATATTTGTGCCTTGAAAACAATAATTACTTGTGTTTTGATTTTACCTTTTTCTTATTTCCTATTTTAGATATACATATGATACCACAGACTTTTTTTTAACCTTCATCCTGTCATGAAGATTCCAACATGCCATTTTATTGACTAAGTCAAATAGTCTGAGTTGTAGATGATTTATAAAAAAATATGTTTACAAAAAAAATACTTAAATATAAAAATAATTTTTTGACACTGTAGCACTATTTTTAGAATTATTTAAGAATTTATGGTTTTTGTTTCAACACACTATCTTTAAAATTTGCTGAGTAAAACATAAATTCTTTAGGCCTAGCATGGGAAGTGCTGTCTTGATTACTCGTGACGCCGCAGGCAGGCAACATCTTTAATTGAACTATACACGCCAATGGAGCCTCGTTATTTTTTATTACAATTTACTGACATATTGGGTGAGGGTTATACTACAGTTCATACACCTTCATATACACCTGAACAGGTATATTAATTATTTTTCTAGTTATAGCAAAAACCTTTATAGGTTATGTTCTACCATGAGGGCAAATATCATTTTGGGGGGCCACAGTAATTACTAATTTATTATCAGCTATCCTATACTTAAGTATTGATGTAGAACAATGAGTATGGGGGGTTCGCATTAGATGACACCACCTAGTTGAAGTTATAGTCTATGATTGACTTTAGTTTTTACCAAATGCTTAGTAAATAATACACTGTCTCAGTTCTAATTCTCATGTGGGCCCTATTAAATATTTATTTTTTTAACAAGATTCTATTATATTTTGTTTAAAAAGTTTAATCTTTCATCTAGATATTAGTTTCATTTTAAATTAGTGAAATCCATTCATTAAACCAAAAATAGATTCTAACTCAAAGTGTGCTGTAGTCCAAATTTCTTATAATTATTTTCTCATAAGTGACACCTTAGCTAGGCCAGTAGCACGTCGGCCCACTGAAACTAAGGGTTCTTGTGAAGGTCATAACTGTGAAATTATGTGTGTCTTTTACTAAGCCCCACCTACAGACTCCGTGTCCATAAGGTGCGTAGTACTCTGTAAGAGATCGACTCCACACTAACAGATTGCACTGTCTACATAGTCCTTTTCCTTATCACTCCATATAAGTTTATTCAACTTTCTAAGGATTAGTCGATACGGACTGTAAAGGACTACCAATCACAGCAAAGTAAGCTTTCACGTGCATCTAAATGAAAGTACCAATGGCATTATCATAGCATTTAGACAAACTAGCTCATGTTTTAAATATATTATTTTTGACTGCACTTAACCAACCTTTCAAATTTAACCTAGCCTGGACGTTTTATCAAAATATGTTGTTCAGCTGTGATATCGCCTGCTTCATAGATGTTATCTCTTTGCGCCTAGCTCTAGAAATTTTTCTTTCAAATAGTTTAATTGGACTTTTTTCCAACTTTCTTGTTTGGCGCAGTCATGTGGATATAGATACATACTATGTATATATAATTTCAATTTACAAGGACTATAAGGATGTGGAGCTTACATAGTCTGTAGATGGGCTTTAATGGTATTAAGTACGGCTGCTGTTTGTCATAAAATTAAGTTAGGGTAAGATGCTTGTACTGACATAAAATGTGAGACGATTGATTATTTTTGTTAAATGCAAAACGGTAATTTTAGCAGTGATTTAAATTGTATAGTGAACTAAAGTTATCAAAATGTGTTAAGTTATTTATCAAGATATCGCTCATGTTTGCAAGAAAATATTCTTTAAGCTGGTTCTCTGAAAGGTTGTTCTTCACACATCTTTTGGTAGATTATATTATATACAAAAATACTAGCAACAGTTTTGATATCATTTAAAAGCGAAGATAAAAATGTTCACAGGCAACTGTAAATTATGTAAGTTTACTTTTTATCGTGGAAACCAAACATAATTTTAATTCTCACTTATCAATGTGGTATTAGATTAACATTTTTTCCATTTAGTTTATATAAATATAATTCTTAGATCTTCACAAACATTATAATACAGCCTTTTATTAAAACTTTTTCATAAATATAATTATGTTGAGGAAGCGTGTAATCCATGTTTGCAGCGCAGAGTTTCTCCGCCAAGGTCTATATGTGACCTTAGACTTTTGACTTTAAACAAATAGGCCTTATCTTTTGTCAACTGTTAAAGGTCAAGTGTTTAATTATGTACTTACTTTTAGTGTTTTGATCAAATAGTCTCTATTATTTATTACATTGCCCAATATGAGCCACACACAGCTACCAGTCAGAAAACTTTATTAATTTAAAAATCACCATTACTATTTTATAGGTCAGTCAAACTTTAAATGTTTTAGCCTTATGACAAGGTGACTTGCATAGCGACACAGAGATTATGGGTCACCAATATAAATAATGTGGGTTGTACTATTTAGGTTGCAATTCTTTATTTTATATATTTCAATTTGATAAGAAGACACTTTATCTTACCGTTAGAAAAGTTACCAGATCTACTTTCCATGTATCCATACGTCAGGGCATGTGTCCAACATATTAACAATTTTGGCTGCAAAAAAATAAGATGTATTTTCTAAAAGGTCCTTTTTATGACAATTTGACTGTGACAACCTAAGCTTAAGGATGGAAATCAGCAGAGTTTTTGTCCATTACACCAATGTGTTAGGGATGAGGAAGTGTACCTGCATTTGCATGGAGTGAGAATGGAAAATCACACTAATTACACCTTACCGAAATTCGAACCCCGATCTTCCTGTCATACACAGTCTAGTCTAATGCAAGAGTTACGCCTTTGACCATGTAGCCATCAAAGCAGGTAACCTGAAATAACACTAAACATAAGGAAAGAATAAAATGTACAGATCACCACTTCAAATTGACCTTGTTGGTGATATTTTAAAACTGGTTTGATCGCCTTCAATCAACAAACAAATGTAACTTTTGTTGGATAGTGCTTCATGGCTGGGTAACGCCGTAAGACAGTGTTAGGCTGAAAGAGTCAACAAAACATACAAATTAGTACACATATTGTATTTTAATTAATTCCATGCTTTTTAAATACTAAAAGAAAATTATACTTTTTCAAAATGTGGGTGAAATCTAGTTTACTTTAATATCATTAATAGGTTAAAACCCTTTACACAATCGTAAACTTATTCTATTTTAATTAAAGTGTTTGAAATCTACGAAAAAATAGGATAGCTTATTAGAGTAAAGTTAAAAGTTAAATATACACTTAAACATACAACAGTAAACCACTACCAAGCTGATTGACTAAGTTTATAACTATTGTTTTCATTGATTCATGTATTTCTAAAATTCAAACAACTTTGTGTGTAAAATCTTGTTTTTTGGTGTCTTGATAGGAATGCTCCAATTTACTTAACCCTCCACTACACGCTTGGACACCTACAACGTTAATACACGCGCGTGGACTGTTAATCCGCTACTGTTTTACGACAGTTTTCGGTTCAATTTCACATTCATTAGTACTTTTGAAACATTCTTAAGAACAATTATTTTAGTTTAAACTGACGTAAATATATTAAATAGACCCTTTCCATGTTGATTTTCTCTTTTTTTTTTGTCACCCCATTGTTTTAGTAACTTACAAACATGATACATTTTCTCAATAAACTCACAAGTTTTCTCCTGAACTAACTTGAGATTACAAAACATTTTCATACATAGAACATAATACAAAAATCAAAATAAATTAATGACAAAAAAAAGAGTTGTAATTAAACAAAAACTAAAATTACACGCATATAAACTAGTTTCTTTGCTAAGTTAAAATCTCTAGGTCTTAAATACTTATCTTGGAAAAACACTATCTAAATATTGGTGCATCTGACAAATTTGTTTAACATCTCATCAGAGAAAAATAAAGCTGTAAAGCCTGTATTGGACTATCAGCATGCAGAACACCAGGGAGGTGTTCACGTCGTCTTACTCTATAATTTTGATTTGTTACAGAACACCACTGAGTTACATCTTTACCAATATAAAGCTCATTGCAATTACCTTTGTCAGCCGATTGATTGCTCGCTATCTGAGTAATGGTCACTCTCATTGACTATATCTTCATTAGGTCCTGACATTTTCCTAAATAAAAGTTCACAAAATTGAAAGCACTAATAAAACAAAAAAAAGCACGGGCACCCTCACTCACCAACACGTATATACATTGCATACAAAACTCATTTGTAATAAGTGTATATAGAACAAATTCAAAACTCTTACAATTTTTGAGAGCGTATATTTTCAAAAACTAATTAAATTTAAGCTAGAATTTAATTAAAATCTATCAACAATTGAAATAATGCTATAGAAGTAATAAAACTTACCTGAAGTGTAAACACACGAGTGTGGAGTATCGGTCAACAGTACAGAAAAAAAAAGTATCACTGCTGCTAGCAGACTAACACGAGGCAATCTCCGATCCCACCATGCCCCTTCAGAAAATCAGTAGGGGACGCTACCAGGCGACACACATCTCAGCTCAATTTTTAATAGTGGATGAGAAGAGAACTACTATCTTGCAGACTCACACTCCGTGGCGCGTATAGCGGAGGGTTAAATTAAAAGCTGGGTTGACAGTTGTGTAAAGGGCTCTATATAGATGCTAGCAAATTTCCAAAAACTGTTGACTGTTGGTACTGTTTGATATCCTTTCAAGTTTGTTACTACGAGAGTAGTATTATTAGTATGTGTAATCTACAGCGCAGTTATATTTAAAGTTATATCAGAGTTGTTGGTAGAAATTTGAACATCTCGAGAGATATAACATATTTTGAGAATGACAAGCCATTGAAAATTTCCTGGGCATTAACTACTTTGATATCTGGCTGATATATCAATGTAATTAGCGACATAAAATGTATATAAATTAACAGGAAATAAAAGAGAAATATTGTTAAAATCAGTTTTTACATATGTAAGTAATCTACTGGAAGTTATTTTTTTGATGAAAATTAAAATACAGGTTGGTCAAAAAGTCAAACCGCAGTAGCTATTGGCAAACATTTCAAATATTTATTGGTGTTTGCCATCAAAGCGAAAGATTTATTCTTTAGCAAGAAAATAGTGGACAGCACATACATATTAGTTTGTGTAAATATTATGTCAAATGTATGCCGAAAAGTGAAAATTCTATGTCTTAATACTAGGCCTACTGCAGAGGCAAGTTTTGATCATCCTGTACTATCGTATGTGTTCCAAATTACTAATGATAATTTATAGAGGGCTCTGTTGCCAATTAATAATCCACTCTTCTACTATTCTATTCTTGTTGATATCCTGTAAATTTTGAAGATTAATGATACAACTGGTGTCTACTGGGTCACGAAAGTCACAAATAATTGCAAATAAAAAAAGCCACAAAAGTCTCTGAAAAGTCATGAATTTCCTGCGCATCATAACGCACGTGTTGAAAATCGTGCCACCCACTACCCATGATACGATGCGCTAGCCGCCTGATTGTTTTTACCGTGATACCAAGGATAAGGTTAATGTTCACCATCTAGTTAAAGTTTAATGTTGCGTGTGAGTGGATTATGCCTATTTCTGCATTATTTTAATGGTCCTCTTGTTTACCAAAGGAATCTTGTGGTCAAAAAAGGGTCACCAAAAAGTCACTAATTTTTTGTTCTCCTTATTAGACATCATATACAAGTTTTTCTAGAAAAAAAAACACTCCCCATTTAAGTAATAAAATTATAATGGTGTATTAATTAAGGATATCATATTCAGATGACACACTAAAAAAATTAAAAAACACCTTAGGTTATTACAAAATTTCTGGTCCAAGCACAAAAACAGTATCTATAACATCTGAGGAAAATCCAAGATGTCAAGTTAATGTTGGCCCGTGATAACATATATGTTGTATTCTCAAACTATGAGCTTTTTGAAAAAAATCAGCTCTTAAAAAAACTTTTTTGTTTTTATTATACAAGGGGGGAAAAAAAATCCTTTTGGGTCCAGACTTCCAATTGATTATCGCCTTATGAAACTTAATATTTTTTCTCACATGTAGTCTTTTTCTTCATCAATGTACCTCTTTCTGATGTTCTTCTGATCTTTCAATTGTGATTCTTCCATCTCATGACTGTCCCATTTCACAGCTCTATACAATTGTTTTGGGATCCATGGTTTCAAGTGAACAGTTGTAACTCTGTGAATGCCATATTATATTTCAATATATCATTACATTACTTTTTAAGCTTTTATATGTATCATATTTTGAAGTTAATGATGTGACTTTGTGTTGTATGCATCACTTCATTCAAATTATATTATTTTTGTGTGATTTAATAGATTGTATATTGGATTTTATTACACTTTATTTTTAAATGAGGTACAAAAGTTTATTCAAGATTCAAACAAATATTTTGAAGAATTGCCTGAGCCAATAGGAAGTTTAAAAAAAAATATTGTAATATTCTGTGAATAAATGATTCAGAAAAACAACCATACAGCATTTTTATTTTCTGTCAAGGTTAGACTGCTTTCAGGGTAAATGAAGGCTACATAATAAATCCATCCATTTCCTGTGCCTTCTAAATATAATTCACCATCACTGTAATTTGCAATGTTTTTAACTAAATTAAGACTAAATAAGGTCACCCATTATTTAAACCATTTTGGCCACAGGCTTGAAACGGTTGGATATATTAAACAGGAGGATATTTCATTAAGTTTTGGATCACAGCAAAGCTTTCTAAGTTTAATATATATAAAACCTAGGATACAATTCATTAATTCGTGTTAAAATATAAATGTAATTCAATCACATATCTACCTTTTTAACAATTTTTCAAAAAAATTCAAAAATGGGCTCCATAACTTGTGTGGTGTCTGGTTTTCTTAAATTAGCAGTGTGGACAACTTTTTTTCAGCAATGTTTTAAAACTACTATTTAAGGAATCTGAAAATAATAATTTAATTCAAATCTTATATTTTCTAGTATTTAGATAGTATTAAAATTAAATCATATGAATTAAAAATGTTCATTAAGAAGTATTTCCTAGATAAAGGTTTGGAGAGTTTGAATATTGATATCCCCACATCATATTTATTAAGGAAGACCAATAATTGGCTAGTAACTAAAGAGGGATAGTCAAGTCTTGGCCAGTTTCATAGATTGAATACACCTCAAGTGTGATGCTATACCAAATAAGAGAGAACACCTCAAGTCGAATGGAATGGGCAATTTTCATAGTCGGACTGAGTATGCTTCAAATGTGATGCTATACTAAATACAAGATAATCTACCTAAACTCTAAGGGAATGGGCAAGTTTCAAATACAAAACTGGCCTTAGGCCATAAATTCATTATTAGATTTATAATGTTGAGTTAAAAATAAGAGAGAATGCTTACTGAGTGGATTTATTATCCAAACTTATCATTATAGATTATAAAGATCAAAGAGAAACAATGAAAAAGTTATTTTCTACTTTTATTATGGCAAGTTATAAAGAGCAAAAAGAATACTTTGTGTGAAGGATTCTTTAACGGATGTAATAAAAGATTCTAACTTTTCTTTCTGATCCTGGAAGCCACTGCCACCTGCGGTGACTGCTCAAAGCAAGGTTAGGTTTTTTTTTT
>CABEEJ010009086.1:0-20340 GCA_901482245.1 Timema douglasi
ACTACGCCACCAAGGCGGGGGTTCTCGTTCCATTGTTTAAAAAACTCGTAATATATGTGAAACGAAATAATAGATCCTAGCAAACCCGAGCAAAAGGTGCGCTATACCTAGGTAAAACCTCTTTTTACTCCTGACTTAAAATTGTATAACTTTATTTTTAAAGAACGAAAGTCCTCATTTGTATATTTTGACCAATAATAAAGGTCGATAATGGGTCCACAATGGTCAACACTACGTATTAAAATGTTGACTTCCGGTTAAAACTCTAGACATTTTATTAGGTGTTGCACATCTTGTGGCTATTGCATCGCTATTAAATTCCTCATTTATAAATTTTGAGCAAGAAAATAGATAAATATTGACTATTAAGTCTAAAACGATAGAGATAGATCATTGCTGTACAAACATTCCCCCTAAGACATTAAAGGAAATAGAACAACACATTTTTGAGAGACTTACTTAGTTACAACACATTTTTGAGACTCTTACTTAATTACTAACTCTATGGCATTAGATAATTATTGCGTTAAAACCAAGTAGTATTTCTGCACAACTAAAGTTTACAAAATTGTATTAATATGTATTACAGTATTTCAGAAACTATTGATTTTAGAAATATATATTTCAAATAAATCCTTTTTATTTTTAACAATAATGAATTTTGCAATGATAAGTTATTTAGGATCTCAAATAGTGGCGGAGATACGGAAATTACCGCTCTTTTAAAGTACCCTAAAAGTCATGTTCATGGAAAAATTAAAATAGTAATTTTATATATAATCCCAATCAACGCCTAGATACGAATTTTAATAAAAATCGTTAGTGCCAATTTTGAGAGAATTGATTTTTTCTCTTTTCGCCCTTTATTAAACTACTATTTATTTAAGGGATAAACAGGCAAACAGACATACGGCATTGCAAAAACCACACATTTTAGGGGTTAGAGGTTCATGAAACGTTGAAATCCATCAAAATCTCGGTTTTTTTTAACGATCGCAATACTTTACCTTTAGCGTTCTAAAAGTTTAAATTATACATACAGTTTACTATGATTATAATGAACGTCTAACGACTCAGATATTTGGTTCACTATATCAGAAGTTCACTAAAACAGATACGAAACAATTAGGTTAGTGACAAACAAAATACGAGCTCAAATGCAATCTCTCTTTATTGAAATCCATTCAATAGTCATTTTAAAAAAATACTGTCATATGCTGCTGTTTACTGTATATAGTTTAAATTAATATTTTTTTCAGATCATCTCTAGCGTCTGTACTTTTTCCACACTTGATTCCAAAAAAAACTAAACTAAGTATAATAGTTTAATTTTTTTGAGTTCCATGTACCCTCTTGAAGAAAGGGATTAGTGAAAGCAATATTATTAGTTATTACTAAATACCCACAGACTGTCTTTCACTGTCCTGTTACTCCTGTCGTATTAATACAACTCATAAGATTATCTTCCTTTACTTGCCGCAGACAAAGGTATTAAAACTTAAGCCAGACCATAAGTACAGTGACTGTTTTAAGTTCAGCGCTCCCCCCTACCCCCTCCACATTCTGTACTTTCAGTCAAGATTTGTGATACCTAGATAAGAACTCAGGTAGATAATCTGTTTCAAGTTTAAACAACCGAAAAGTTATGTTTTTGTTTAAGAATTATGATGTTAGAATGACATTTCTTATTGAAAGTTTTAATTTTTCGGTCCACTAAAACCGAAGTCGAAGTTTCATTATAAAACGAATTTTTTTAACAGACATTGAAATGTATGTGTGTTGGGACCAATGAATTAGGTTCACTGTAGCCGAATGTTAACTACAATCGAGTTTATTAAAATCAGAGTTGACTGTATATTTGCGTATAGCTTAAAAAATATTGGTTTTATACAAATATGTTTTTTGATAAAAGATTTTTATTTTAAATAGACCTACATATTTGCACTGACAAGTAATTTCATATCTCAAAGAGTTATGGAGATATGATAAAAAAAATAGAATATACGCATCAGACCGAATATAAAGTATAATATAATCATTTGCTTTGGAAAGTGCACACCTATTATTCCCGAAGAAAAAAAACAAATCATCTTGGACTTGAAATTGATAAAAGTAAATCTCTTGATTTTAATGAATCCTGAATCACATTTTCTTACTAGCTAGTTCATGTGTGATTTAATTTCAGGGCATCATAACCAAGTCCCGGCAAAGATTTATCTGATTACCAAACCCTCCCTTCATCACTGACAAGACATCTTGTGAATGTGAGGAATGCCAGGCCTCCACCGTGGTTCGGATTCCACGTTAAACTGTAGGTCCTCCATTTCATATCACAATCACCCTACCATTACACATTAGCGTAAGTGCGTACAACCCGAACGGGTAGTAAGACGCGGTGCTAATAATAATAATAATAATAATAATAATAATATTATAACCAAGTACAATGATTCAAGTGCTACTCTTGCCTGGTCTGGGTTGCCAATGACGTGTGTTTCAGTGTTTGAAGTTGTATCATGCGTACTGAGGCAGTTTATTTACACCATAAATGGTTTCTCACTCTCCTTTCAAACAAACGTGGTCACATTTCCTTTAACTATACCTTATCACCCCCTACCTTATTAGTATAATTATTCAGGTAGCTTGGACAGATACTAAGACGTGATGCACTTACTAACCCAATTCAAGGGTTATCTAACCTTCTCTAGTATATCAAAGTAATATGTTTTGGCTGAATGTGTGATGGTGTTATCTACATTATAATTAATCTCCGTTTTATTTTCCCAGCAGTAATTCAATCCACCCCTGGAAATGGCCATCGTTAAAATAGACACAACACATTTATAAAGTTAACACTTGGAGTTTCAGTCTGTTAAGAATTTTATGACTCCTTCCTTATAATGTTTAATTCTGTTATTTTGGCTTGGAAAAAATAATAATTTTAAATCAAATAATTTTTTGCAGTTTCAAGTTAAAGGACCCAAATTTTGATGACATTTCATATTTTATTAATACATCACAGACAGTGATCATGTTCTATTTTTTGTCATTTTGGGTTTATAGACGCATGTCCTTGGTTCACGTCCTTTGTTGGTAATTTTTAGGCATTTTTGAATAATTTTTAAGTATTTATGTTCAATAAATATATATTTTAAGCACTATCGATATTTTTGGATGCATAAATACTTTCTTTAATCGCATGGTTGCCGGAATGAGAAGATAATGTGTGTAGGCAATGAATTTTGTATCATCTTTGCTTGTATGGTTGTAAAATACACATCCCTGATGACATACTGTAGCTAAGCTGGAGAGGGTTGATTTAGGAGCGGATAATTTTTTTCTGAATCGAATATTTGTAAATCAATTATAGCAGAATACAAGAGTCAAGTAGAGAAAAGTTTATATTAACTACACATCTTTTTTAAAAAAATATAGTTGTTTATATATATATATAGAAAGTTTTTTGCATTTTTAAAATTATCTTTAGGTTTACAAAGTCCGGGATTTGGTTTTAATGAATTTAATTTATCAAACTCAATCATAACGTTCTTTCTTTTTCTCTCTCTCTCGTAATCTCACGGATTGAAAATGTTTGGTAATTTTACAACCTTATGTCTTAAAACCCGCCTCGGTGGCGTAGTTGGCTAACGCGCTTGTGTAGAGCTCGACTGCTGAGGACGGGGATATCGAGGTTCGAATCTCGGGCGGGAGAACTGGGTGGGGGGGTTCCCTAAATGGTTTTCCACTCTCCCTCCACGCAAATGCGGGTTCACTTACTCTAATTCAACCTTCCCAATTCCTAATCCATTAGCGTAATTAGAACTTAAAACGTATAACCCGAATGGGTAGTAAGACGCGGTGCTAAATATTACTTAGGGCCTATGTCTTAAAATTGCACGTTTGTTTGGTAGTTTTATTAGCTAAGTTTATCAAGACTAATATTATTTTTATTTTTATTATTACTATGCAGCGTGCAATTGTTTTTCCCTCGGAGAAACCTAGTTTAGGTAGCATGTGCATTTAACTGTGTTTAGTTCTTTTAAAAGAGATGTGGCTAGGCTCATGTAGTTGGAGTGAAATTTATTATTATTATTATTATTATTATTATTATTATTATTATTATTATTAGCATCGCGTCTTACTACCCGTTCAGGTTATACGCACTTACGCTAATGTGTAATGGTAGGGTGATTGTGAGATGAAATGAAGGATCTACAGTTTAACGTGGAATCCGAACCACGGTGGAGGCCTGGCATTCCCCACATTCACAAGATGTCTTGTCAGAGGTGAATGAAGAGTTTGTTAATCAGATAAATCTGTGCCGGGACCGAGGATTGAACCCCGGCCGCCAGCATAGAAGTCTGACACCTTACCCCTAGACCACCAGGTCACCTTTATTATTCATAGCTGAGAAGTGAAATGGTGCTTAAGGTGTTAACAAGCTACATGGCGTTCTTAAAGAGCCTTGTAAATGGTTATCTATTCATTCAATGTAGATACATAGTTTCCCGGGGATTTATGACTGTTCTAAGTGGCAGTTGAGGTCTATTGAACAATAAATTAATGGCTCTATTCTTCTGCCTATCTTGTTTCCACTATCGTTGCCTCGTAGCTAATATTTCTATGGTGTTTTCCTCTACAGCTCTGATTGAACACCAAGTCAGTCACGTGAGTGTTTTGCACCCTTCTGGCTTTATAAGGGCAACATTTGTAGTGTGTAGCCCGGAACTTTTTCAGTGCTCCAGTATATATATGTCCTTGTGGGCTTTGATTTGTATCAATAATTAAAGCTTTCCTAATTAGGATTGGGCCACTCATTTGCTGATTTGAATGTTTTTAAATAAGGCCCTATGTGCCATAACTGTTTTGGCCACTGTAAATGTATTTGTGATCACCAAGACCTTTGTTGAAATTATGTTGTAAAGTATTATTATTTTGTTGTGGTTTTTTTAATTGTTGAGCTAGAAACATGAGGTCCAAACTATTATGCTACAAATTAACTCTCTTTGAAGTTACATGTTTTCTAAAATACTGTAATATCACAGTCCCTTAGTCCTGTTAAGGGGACGATTACAGCTTGTTGTATATTTTGTGAAACAGTTGAAAATAACCTTCTAGCTAGCAAATAACCTTCTATTATACTTTGAAACTTAGTAATCACTAAACTTGTTTTTATTTAACCTGCTTTCTATGCTATGTAGCAATCCTCTCCCATTTATTATTAGGGGCTTAATAGATAGGGTAAAGGATTCATATTGTCCAATATTAATATTAACACAAATTTTAAAAATCTTTTATCTGTCAACTCCTTTAATATTTTTTCTACGAACAAACAAAATATTTTAATGATTAATTTTGAAAAATTAAAAAGGTGTAGCCAATTTAAAAAAAATACCATTCTCAAAAAAAACCTCTATTATTAGATTAAAATCAAATTATAATTTGGTATTTAAAAAAAAATCTTATACATTATGCTAAACACGCTTGCAATACTTAATTAAGACAAATTCTTTGAAGTTTAAAAATATGTCTAATTTTCAGAAAATCAGTTATATGTAAGCAACCCTTAATTTTAGAGCTACAATAAGCTATCATGATTGGCTAGGTAGTCCCATATAACATCTGAAGATAAAGTTGGTAGCCACGCGTACAGCCAGATGTACCAAGGGACTGAAAGAATGTTAATAACCCATTATTTTTTAGTTCAGCGGCACTTACGGATTTGTCATACACTTGTTACAGCAATTTTTTACTGTTATAATACGGTAAATGGAAAGGTATTAACTAGTTACAGTTCAAATTTGAAACTTTCATATCAAAATGGTGTTTGTTTCAGAGCCTGGTTTTCCACGTGTCCCAACACCCCGAGTACAAGGATTTCCACCAGTGTGTCACGTTCGGATTCTTCACGTCGCGGTCCCAGGAGATAGCGTACAATCTGTTCTGCGTCGTGGCCATGTACTTCATTCCGTTGATAGTCATCTGCTTCGCATACACTTGTATCATGTGTGAGATATCCAAGAACAGCAATGAATCAAGAGGTGAGTGTTATCTTTGTGAGTCCTTCCACTTTGCATACACCTGTATCATGTGTGAGATATCCAAGAACAGCAATGAATCGAGAGGTGAGTGTTATCTTTGTGAGTCCTTCCACTTTGAATAACACCTGTATCATGAGTGAGATATCCAAGAACAGCAAAGAATAAAGAGTTTAGTGTTAAGATTGTGAGTCATTTCACTTTATATCATGTGTAAGTTAACTATCCCCTTAGGGTTACGGATGAGTTCTTGTCTACATGGCACTTTTGAGAGCAGTCAGTAGTTGATAATACGAGCTCTTGGAGTTTTAAGTATGAACCATTTAAGCTTACACCTTGTTTTTGATGGACCACACACAAATAAAAATCATATCCTTTGTTCCAGTTCAAGTATGAACACACAAAGAAAATCTAGTAAACTAGAAATGTGTATATAATGATATAATATCCATGCCTGTGGTCAAATTATCTAAGGCGTCGCCCTCATAATAGACCAAACTTGCATTTATGGGGAGATCTAGGTTTTAACTCTGATTTTGTTTTGGAGGGGGTTTTTATTATTAAAAATATTACTGCTCCTCCATGATAGCACGGGTTCACTTCCTCTAAATGTAACCCTTCTTATCTCTAACATATTAGCGTAATAAGTTTATTATTATTATTATTATTATTATTATTATTATTATTAGCACCGCGTCTTACTATCCGCTCGGGTTATACGCACTTACGCTAATGTGTAATGGTAGGGTGATGGTGAGATGAAATGAAGGACCTACAGTTTAACGTGAAATCCGAACCACGGTGGAGGCCTGGCATTTCCCACATTCATAAGATGTCTTGTCAGAGGTGAAGGAAGGGTTTGGTAATCAGATAAATCTGTGCCGGGACCGAGGATTGAACCCCGGCCGCCAGCACAGAAGTCTGACACCTTACCCCTAGACCACCAGGTCACCAGCGTAATAAGTACACATTTATATAGACCGAATGGGTAGTAAGACATGATGCTCTTTTGGTGATCGTTCCTAATTGTTGGTTCTAAGAGAATCCCTGGTGTGAAATTACTAAACCTCAGTAGATATTGGCTCTTTGTTTTATTTTTATAATCACTTCCTAGTTTCCTGTTGGAGAATATTTATCTCCTTTCATATAGTTTATTTAATGATTTATGAAGATAGATGAGCCAGTTTGCCCTTTTTTATATTTTAAAGTTTTAATAATAATTTTACTTAGACTACTTTGAACTCACACGATTCTGAACAACGTATGATTTATGTATGTCACGTTTATAAAAATCTGCATTGCGTGTGCGTGTTTAAAATCCTAATGTTTTGTATATTTTTTTAGCTATCTCAGTAAATGTGAGATATGAGAATTTTTAAGTGAATGAAGTTTTAATTATGAAAAAGTACTGGCTCTAATTAATATAGATGGGAGGCGAATAAATCAAGCGATACATACTAAGGCATAAATACTAGCTTATAAACCTTTGAATCGATATTTAAAGTTATTTATAATGTTTAGTAATTTAGTACCTTCTCTCCAGGATAGTGTTAGTGAATTTACTTAAAATCCACCCTACAAATACTGTTTATTTAGATAATATACGAATATCCAAAATAGGGAATAAAATAAATATAGATACACTGATAAATAGAAGTAGGCCAAATATGCTTACCTCGTAACGATTCGATTGATCTAGGCCACTTTCAAGCTTGACAATCATTTTAATATACATTTTAATACAGTTATTTTGCAAAATGTACCGGCTTAAGAAAATTGTATTTCTATTCCAATATAATTGAATCCAATGAAACTAGTGTTGATCAACATTTCATCGATGTAGAAAGATTTGAATTTGAAAGAGGAGAATATTAAAATAATAATAAAAAGGGCCAAAGAAATATATCAGGGATTCGGATAGGAATGAAAACAAATTTATATTAATAAAATATGCTCATAATAATTTATTATTATTATGTATATTTTATTAATATTATTACTGCGCATTACTAGCCATTGGTGACCTGGCGGTCTAGGGGTAAGGTGTCAGACCTCTATGCTGGCGGCCGGGGTTCGATCCTCGGTTCCGGCAAAGATTTATCTGATTACCAAACCCTTCCTTCACCTCTGACAAGACATCTTGTGAATGTGAGGAATGCCAGGCCTCCACCGTGGTTCGGATTCCACGTTAAACTGTAGGTCCTCCATTTCATCTCACAATCATCCTACCATTACACATTAGCGTAAGTGCGTATAACCCAAACGGGTAGTAAGACGCGGTGCTAATAATAATAATAATAATAATAATAATAATACTAGCCATTGCCCTTGTAATGTATGGGACAAATATTTCTGGAAATGACGTCAATATAGACAAATAGTGCATCCAACTTATTTCCAAGGCCTGGGGTCACGGCCAAGTGTCAACCTAATATGTCAAGTATTATTTTATGAGCCAATCTGACCGTAGAATTCCTAGTTTAAGTTTTTAGCTCCAAGTCTTACTGCCCGTTCAGGTTATACGCTTATGTACTAATTACGCTAATTGTATTAGTGTTTAATAAGGCAATATTTAGTGGAAGTTTGCCCGAATTTGCGTGGAGGGAGAGTGGAAAAACATCTTGGAAAAGCTACCCTCGGTGAACCCAGCCAAGATTCGTGCATATATCTCCCCGTCTTCGACAGTCTAGTCCAATGTGAGAGTAGCGCCTTAGACCACGTGACCACTGAAGTGGGTAACAGAAAATTAAACGGGAGATTAGATACACGATTATGTGCGAGCCAAAAAAATGTGAGTGCAGCTTTATGCATTCTTCAATTGACAACAGCAAAATTGGGATTAATTCAATAGAGTTTTAATTTTAACATAATTTTTTTTTATTTATTATATTTTTAAAACATGTGATAAATGAATTAAATAGTCAAGTTATTATAGTTGTTAATTATGTTAATTGCTGTCTCTAAGTACGTTATTATTTAAACTAAATAAGTGACCTGAAGGTTGGACACGATAATTGAACCGAGGACCTTCGGTCTAATACGCCAACGTTTTTTCCACTAAGCTATCCAGGAGTCATTCTATTTTTAAGGTCATTCCTCACTACTATTGTAGCTGACAATTTTCCACACGTCCATCACAGACTGTCTTAAAATATGAATGAAGAATGACCCAGAGCATGGGACGACCCCTAGATAGCTCAGTGGTGAGAGTATTGACGTACAAGTCAAAGATTCTAAGTTCAATTCACGTGTCTAGGTATAATTTGTCAATTTAATAATAATATATAATATCGCGTGTCTGAGCTACGTTACTGGTAGCACAATTTGTGTAAATATTAGCCAGTACTAATGTACCGTTGCCCAGGGGACGCCCGAATGTTCTAGTAGTATATCCTTTCCAAGGAGGCTCTTTCCATATCGAGATGAGATGAGATGATGGCGATAATGAGGGTTCTACCAGACCGACAAGCGTTCGAGCGTGCGAGCGAGCGACTGAGCGACTGGGAGGCCAAACTGGCGAGCGATTAGCAGATATCTCTCGATAGTTGTTGACAAGGAGGCAAAGGTTAGAATCTTGGCTCAGTGAACTGAGGGTGGTTTTTGACAAGAGATTTATTGTTGTGGTTTTCCCATCCTCTATCCGCGCTAATGGTGGTTCTTATTTGTAAAGGTCTACTTTGAATATAATATTGGAAGTATTTTAACAAATAACTTTTACATATATATCTATATATTTTATGGTTTATGGTCTTACCAATTAAATTAGGCCGTTAGTAGCAAATGTGCTAAGCCTATCGATAGTAATAAAAATGTCAAAATGAGAAGTTGATCGATCGCTCGCTCCAGTCTGGCCACCTCTCATTACAACCAATGTGTTCTTCTTTTTTTTTTAATCGCTCGCTCGCCCAGTCTGGCCGTACCATGAGGGTGACANGCCCAGTCTGGCCGTACCATGAGGGTGACAGTGAATATGAGGGTGTGGAACCAGTGGAAACACTTAAACCTAGCTCAAACCTAACTAAATAAGCAGTGATGGGATGACCATTGGAATAGGTCCCCTTTGGAGAAAAAAACAACCCAAGTTACCCACTCGTAGCCAGGTTCTCTGACCACTACAACTCGTAGCGAGGTTCTCTGAACACTACAACTCGTAGCTAGGTTATTTGGCCACTATGGGGCCGGTTAATAAGGATATGATATAATAAATGGTTATATTGGTAATAATTCCACTCTTTTTATTTTAAGTAGAATGCATAAAACCGCACATTAATGTGATGTCTGGTTCGATCTGTGTTATCTAGCTAAACTAGGTGCTATCCGAGGGGTGACATGGGCTCTTAAGGCAAATATATTTGTAAAACCGTACTGAGCTTTAATAATATTATATAGCCTAATTTATTTTTACAAGCACTTAATTTGAAAAGGGCTATAACTATAAGTTTATTGTCTTGCTAAAGGAATTTTATTTTTTATGTCGATTCTACTATAATAATTGTTAAGAGCGGATTCTGTTAATGCTTGTTGCAGACACAACCGTCCAAGAAGAGAGACAAAGTGGGGGAAGGATGCGCCTGCGCAGAAGCGATATGACCAACATCGAGCGCGCAAGGTCACGAACATTGCGCATGACCATAACCATTGTGGCGGCGTTCATCTGGTGCTGGACGCCTTACGTCGTCATGACGCTCTGGTAAGGAGAACAAAACTAGCTAGTTAAGTCCTATCTACAGTCAGTAAGTTCCGCATTCCTTATAGTCCTTAAGTACTTAGAAATGGAAATCACGTCTACACAGTCCTTATCCGTGTCCGTAATCACGTGACCGTGCCTATCTGTGAGAAAATTGGAAACAACGTGCAATTAAACTCTTCAAAAGGAATTTTTTATATAGTTATATTGCGTTTTAAACTGCTTTAGGATTGAGGTCAGCGCAACCAGAGTGGGGAGTGGAGGCTCGTCACATGCTCGACTAATCCGTGAAGGTTAGTTGTCATAGCAACCGATGCACGTTGCCAGATTTCTTGACAGTCTCCGAGTATGCTTGCATAGTAATAACGCGCAAACTCCCGCTAAGTGGCAACTGTGCTCCCCAGCCTACCCACCACGTGGATACTGAAGCAATTTAAATCTCAATATAGGCGTAAGCAGACGTCATCAGTGAAGCAGACGATATCACAGATGAACAATTTATTAACAAAAGTAGCTATACATAACATATTTTGATAGAACGTCCAGGATAATTTACATTTAAACGGTAGGTTAAGTGCAATCACAAATAATATATTTAAAACATGAGCTAGTTAATGCAATTGCTATGATAATGCCATTGATGGTTTCATTTCTATGGGCGTGCATACATATTTTGCTGTGACTGGTAATCCTTAGCAGTCCGTATCGACTAGGCCTTATAAAGTTAAAAGTTGAGTCAACTTATATGGATTGATAAGGACTAAGGAATTAAGGATAAAAACTCTGTAAACAGTTTAATCTGTTAGTATGGAGTCAATATTTTTATGGAGTACTACGCACCATATGGATACGGAATATGTAGATGGGCTTTAGTTTGGCTTAGTTTAGTAAGAATAAGAAGGGATTTAAAATAATACGGAACTACCTCTTCCCCCTTATTTTTAGACAAGAACTAGGTGTCATATGAAACTTTAAGGAATATTCCTGTCAGTATTAAAATAAATGTTATAACTACTGCCAAGCGAATATTTAGTTTATAAAAAGCAATTATGTATGTGTAATTATTTATTATGTAAAACTCTCTCTCTTGGTAGACAATATTGGGGAAAAAGGGTATTTTCGAAAAATCTAGTATTTTACAAAACTCAGTAAACTACACCTAGATTAATTTTCTTTAAAAAAAAGGCCAGTATTCAGTGCTACTTATTAGGTAATACACTCCACTAAAACACATTTGAAACAAATAGAGGTATTCATGAAAATCTATCATTGATAAATTATCCTTAATTATGAAGCTTGAAATAAAATCACGATTTAGCCTCTATATATGACCATATAACAACTAAATATCAAATTTGAATGAAATATTCAGGTACGGATATTCAGACAAATATGAGGGGCATACACACACATGAAGACAGACATAGGGACAGAAAGTCTTGGGAGAGAGTGGAAAACCAACAAGGGATGAAAAAACCTACGGAAGGTGAGTTGGCCATGGTTGTAAAGTGGCTTCCAGGATCAAAGTTAAGTGCGTAGACCATTTTTTGTTGGACTTGATAGTGATGATGAGGGTGATTACGATGAAAAGATTATGTCAACATTGCCCTCTTCATTTGCTGTTGACTAGAAGATCTTAGCTCAAACCCCGATCGGGTGCACTGAGTTGTTGTTTTTCTTAAATGGCTTTCTACTCTCCCCTCTAGTAAATGCGGCATACCTTATATCTAATCATTCAGTTTAGTTATTTGGATAACCCAGACGGGTAGTAAGACGTGGCTCACACATATAAATCCTTTGAAACTCTACCTCCTCACGAAATCCTACTCTATTAGTGCGATCAGCACGAACAGGTAGTCAGACGTTGTATGTAAAATATCTTGTTGGCAGGGGGATGGGGAGGGGGGCGGGAAGTAGGTTCCAAAATTGCATTAATGTAATTAGTTTAATATTAAGCTAAATCTAAAATTCAAAGCTTATTTTATTGTAAAATAGCACAAGTACCTGGCACTATCCGAGTTTGCGTGGTTACCCCGGGCAGCTCTTTTGTTTGCTTCAAACAGACAGAAAAAAAAATCTCTTCATTCTATTTCTTCCAACCCATATTTAATTTTTGTTTAAATCTGTTTGGAAAAAATTTAGAATTCTGGTTTCAAGGTGCATACGTTTGTGCACAGGGGCTACTAATTTTAAAATGTCGGACCTTTACCCCTGCCATAGTTATCACGCAATTCTCATGGATAGCCTTTGGATAGTCATACACTAAAAAAAACTCCAAAGTATGCATGAAAAACATAAGAAGATATGCACTTAAATATACATTAAGCTTCAACTAACTAGAAAAAATAAACAGTTTGTTAAATAAATACATTTTATTAAATGCATACAATGTTTTTAATTCAAAATTATTTGATGAAAACTAATTAAAACGCACATAATTACTAGACTAAGATTAAATAATGTATAAAATCAAATCACAATAATTGCATTTAAAAACAACATGATATAATAAAGTTTCAAATGGAAATATGGGCTTGTCAGCGAGAATATTTTTGTACTGTGAAAAGACTCTCTACACACCAATACACGACACTAATGGCGCAAATTCCAAGTTTACAATGTCAATGACATTTAAATGTTCATTTCTCGCGTCAAGGGTTGTTTCATTTTTCAACTCCCCGTTTATTTTCTTCAGTTATTATTATTATTATTATTATTATTATTATTATTATTATTACTATGGTTATTGATGTTATTATGTTATTAAGATTATGATATGTGTAAAGCTTTTTGATTTTTAATTATTTTATTATTCTAAATTTTACTATTTTTTAAATATTTATTTAACTGCAAGACCTGAATATATACCTTTAGGTACTTCGGGATTGTATCAAGAAGTCAATTATGTAATTTTTCTTTTAAATCCTAAATAAAAAATGATTTATTTATTTATTGTTATTATTATTACTATTATTATTAGTGCCGCGTCTTACTACCCGTTCGGGCTATACGCGCTTACGCTAATGTGTAATGGTAGGGTGATTGTGAAATGAAATGGAGGACCTACAGTTTAACGTGGAATCCGAACCACGGTGGAGGCCTGACATTCCACAGATTCACAAGTTGTGATTAATACACGTCTTTTTCAGAGGTGAGGGAAGGGTTCGGCAAGCAAATAAATCTGTGCCGGGACCGAGGATTGAACCCCGGATCCCCACCACAGAAGCCCAACACCTTATCCCTAGACCGCCAGGTCACCCTCTTCAATTGTTGACAGCCTGTATTTTTTGACAACATTTCGTTTAATTTTTATTAAATGAAATCTGTTTTCTCTTGTTTAGTTAAGGCCTTACCCATATATTATACTATTTTAATTATGTATTGTAAAGATAATCCCTTCGCTCTAATTTAGAGATTGCAGTTGAAATGCAAGTTAATTTAACTTGAATAAAAACAAATATTCTCAAATACCCCTTTTTTCTCTAGAATATCCTGTACGTCTTCAATGCTCTGCGCTTCTTCAGAGTCTAAATCATTAACAATTTTCTTCAAAATTTCAAAATTTTCAGCTTAATACACAACAGCATCGATCAAAGTTCCCCATCTTGTAATGTTTGGCACGGGTGGAAATGGAACGTCCCCCACAACTCCCCGAAACTTCTGCACACAACTCGGTGTTTCACAGATGAAATTAGCACCTTAACGTCTGAGTAAAGTTTGCGAACTAAGTCAGCTACTTGGTGTAAGCCATGTGCTAATCAGGTCACATGTATCATGCTTGTATACAAAATATGCAGTCCGCACATTACTTTGCACATATTTGGTGCAGAATCACTACAAACCACTAATACTTTTTCATATAAAATCCCAGACGGCCCGAATAAGCTTAGAGAGTCGTTGAAAAATGCGGCAATTGTTGAATTATTCACTTGTCCAACAATTTTAAAGTCAGATTTGTTTTGTTTTTTCTTCGTTAAACCCTAATATATCAATCACCTCTTTTGCAAGCGTTTAGGTGGGTCGAGTCACCGTGCGTTCTTTAGTTCTATTTTAAATGAGGCTCTTTACTGAGTAATCCAGAGAAATATTCATAATTAATTCTTAATTATGATAGTTATTTGAATCCAACTCTTTTAATAAAATTGTATAGGTGATATTTTTTCTTTCTAACGACAGTTTTTTTTTGCCCACATTATTTTTATTGCAATATTTTTATGAATGAATAATGATATTAACGCGATTCCAATTTTTTGATATCACGATAGATAATGACAAATTGAACCGCAAGTCGGGGAGTGTGTAAGAATGGGCTAAACCGTGATTTTTCAATATTGGTGATTACCGTGACCGTGATTGTAAAATATCGGCGATTTATACCAGTGATTATTCACGGTGACTGGTGGCAGTTTTTTGCTGCATCGATATTTTGCCCCAGTCACTGCACTGCTCTTTACTATTAGTAGATAGACACACATAGTTGCCAACTGTCCAGTCTCTAGAGATTAATAAATAACAGATGTATTTTTGTTAGACGGAAAAAACATTCACGTTGGGACTCAATGGACTAAGAACAAAGACTAACTTTGAGGAATACAATATTACTTTATAAAATGTAAATTGTTATGTTTATTAATCTCAACTATACTTGCTGTATGGTGTATAATTATTATATCTGGGTTAGAAAAGTAAATTTTAGAAACATCCAACATGTTATTGTATTGAAAAGTTTAAGGAGATAGAGTCCGCCACCACAAAGTAATTAAGTGGAGGCTCTTTTTCAAAGAATATTTATTGAAACAAGAGAATTAAGGATATAGACCGCTACTGCCCGCACCTGTGGTTCACCATATCACCAGACGCCAACCAATATTTTGTCACGATATTTTGTCAGTCACGGCCGTAGTTTTCATACTGGAATGCTAAACTGTCACCTTTTGGTGAGAATATTGCTAAACAACAATCACCGATATTAACTTTTCAAACACTAAAGGTAAAGTATTACTACCGTAATAAAAATCTAACCTGAAATATTGATGGATGTCGACGTCTCATGACCCCTTGAACCCTAAAAAGTGGTCTTTGTAATGCCTGCCGTCTGTCTATGTGTCTTTTTAACCCTAGAATTAAGAGTAGTTTAATAAAAAGCGAAAAAAATAAAATTCTCCTAATCAGTTATAACGATTTTGATTAAAATTCGTATCTAGGCGTTGATTAAGATTATACATAAACTAGTTATTCTAATTTTTTTTTAATGAAAATTACTTTTAGGATCATTTACAGAAGTGGAAATTTCCGTATCTCTACAACTGTTTGAGATACTAAATAACTTATTATTGCAAAATTGTAGTACCTACTATTAAATATAAAAAACTTTTATATGAAATATATTTTTATAAAACCAACAGTTTCTGAGATATTGGCTAATATATTAATACAATTTTGTGAGCTTTAGTTGTAAATAGATACTACTTAAATTTTAACGCCATAATTTTATAATGCCATAGAGTAAGAAATGAGTAAGTCTCTAAAAAAGTGTAGGACTATGTTCTCTTTCTCTCAACATCTTAGGGGAAATGTTTGTACAACAATGATCTATCTTTATCAATTTAGATTTAATAGTCAATATTTACCTATTTTATTTGTCAAAATTTATAAATGAGGAATTTAATAGCAATGCAATAAGCATAAGATGTGCAACCGTTAAGAAAAGACAAGTATTTTAAACCGGAAGTCAACATTTTAATAAGAAGTGTTGACCCTTAGGGATCCAATATCAATATTTTTTTACTTTCTTGCTACTTTACAGGTAGAGCGAGTATTGGGATCGTCCAAAAAATTGAACTCGAGATTTTGATGTATGTCAACGTCTCATGACCCCCCGAACTCTAAAAAGTTGTTTTTGCTACGCCGTCTGTCTGTGTGTCTGTCTAACCCTTAAATTAATAGCAGTCTACTAAAGGGTGAAAAGAGAAAAAATCAATTTTCTCAAAATCGGCTATAGCGATTTTATCTCTTTCATTTTTGACTCAATAATCAATAATTACCTATTTTATTGGTCAAAATTGATAAAAAATATAAATGTAATAGCAATGCGATAACCATAAGATGTGCATCTCCTAGTAAAATGACGAAAATTTTAACTTGAAGTCAAAATTTTAATACGAGGTATTGACCCTTGGGGACCAAATATCGGTATTTTTTATTGGTCCAAATATACAAATGAGGACGATAATTCTTTAAAAATAAAATTTATGAAATTTAAAGCCATGAGTCAAAAAATGTTTTACGTATGTCTATTGCAATTTGTTCTCAGGTTTGCTAGTGTATATTACTCGTATATTACGAATTTTGAGTAAATATTTCCATTTCTAAACAATAGAGCTAGAAAGTTCGTGCGGAGTTCCGTACAATTTATTTTAGTAACGCTCCGTACTACTCATTTGTGTCTTACGCTTATGTACTAATGATGCTAAGGTGTTTGGGATGAAGAAGGTCGATTTTCTAGAAAGTGTACCCGCATGTGCGTGGAGGGAGACTGGATATTATTTATGTTTGGGGTAAGCCGATGTAAAGCATTTTATTTATATCGATATTTAATCGTGTTTGAGAGCTGTAAACAATAATTATATATATTTATATTTCATATAGTAAAATGAGGATTTCTGAAAGATTTAATATATAAACTTTTTGTATTGTACTTTCTTGACAAATAATAACGTATTTAACTTACGATATTGTTAAATCAAATTTAATGAAGGTAATCATTATAATATTTTTCAAATGCAACTTTGTTGTAGGGATCACGACCTTTTCTGTATGTTTTGGGATTTTTACCTATTATTAATTGTTAATATTTATTGAAATAAATTATTCATTTTCAATGACGTCACCTTTTACACAATATCTCTTTCACTAACATATCCTTAGGTTTAATACTACCCAACTTCTAAGGTTTTTTTGTTAGGTAAATTGTTAGGACATTTTGTTATTGAGGGTGACCGTGGGGCAGGTTCCGCAATCGGATCAGATTGCGTGTTCTGGGTATAGTTTACATAACAAGGTATTTTCTTAGTATTCATGACTCACAACACTTACTCTTATCCTCCTTTTGCTGTATTATTTTATTTTTTTATTTGGACCCTACTAATTAGGTTTTTGGGTTAGGAAATCGGGTTCAAGTCAACCATTTATTTTACTTTTTGTGTTTATATTTGATTTAATATGTATTTTATTTACAATTCTAGGTATTATTTCTACGCGTGTATTCATATGTAAATATATATACGACCCCTAACCCCTTTATACCAGTTAATGTACCATACGAGTGAAATTAAACAAGAGTACCTTGTATTTATACTAGAAGTAAAAAATAAATAAACACTTTTAAAGTCTGAATTTGTGATACTTTGAACCATGTTCTTTCACTCTCACAAGCGGTCTATATTTCGTTTTAATCCAGAAAACGTCTACAACATATGTGGCTATTGTTTCGTATCCCGTCTCCGCGATTGGGGTTTTTGTTTGTTTTAGTCGACCGCTAATGGTTGTGTTAATCTATATGGTGTTTCACTCAGTCTTGGTACCAGAGTTTCTTTTTATAACTTTTAAACTAATGGACGTAATTGGTGTATGAGAAGCACTCAGTGGCCGAGAGCGAGCGAAACACCCTCTAGCTCCAAAAGTGCCGGGGTATTTCCGAAAACTAATAATAACCTATACCGCTCCATACCAGGGCTTGTAGCCAAAAGGTCTCTAAAAATTGTCAGACCCGTATTGGACTTGATCGTCTTTGACGGGGTTGGTCGGGTCTCAAGTTCCCTCCGGGTACAGTTGAATCGGATCCTCACGTGTGATTTTCAGTTAGTTCATTCAAAACTCTTCCCACGATAATGCGTGTGGCCTGCATCGGTGGACACATGGACTAGGGCGTCAGTCTCTCGTCTGGCCTTGATTTGTCTCTGACTATGGTTATGGGGGTTGAAACACGGCTAGGGTTTTTTTTCCCTTGGAAATATTCCCTCTTTTTATCCAAGAAGATGTGTCTACATTTCCTTCGAAGATTACCTACCTCATCCCTACTTCATTGGAATAAATATACGGATAGTGTGAGTGGGTAGTCAGACGTGGAATGCGTACGAAAATAAATCAACCTTTTGTTGAATGTAATAATTGAAGCAAGTTGTTTCATTTCGGGTGGTTACAAAGAGAAAAATTAGCTCTACTTGTTTCATATTGCGGTCGTCCTAGCTCCGGTGCATTGGAATGGCAATATCAGTAAATTATTTTCATAAACTTGATATTCTGTGACCAAGGTTTGTGGTTTTCAAATCGGATATTAAATTCACATTTGATATATTGGTGTTAATTGTTAATATTGAAGCAAGCTAGGCTTGTTTGTACTATGGATTTTCTAACCCAATTTTCCTACAACTTGAGATCGCTTGAGAGCTAGATAAAGTTAATAGATCTACTTTCACGTATCCATACATCCAGTCGTGCTATCTGTTACTGTCAATTTTGTATCAATTCCTATCAAATAACACTGATAATATGGTAGCATGCTATCTGTGCCGATTGTAAAAAATATATATATATTATATTTTCTAAAAGATGCTCCAAAGTTATTAAATGAAGGTATTGCTAGTTTTGAAGGGTTTTGGCTACAGACGGTAGTTGTTAATATTTAGAAGATACTATAAAGCTTGTATCTTAGTATATATCATTAAATAAATACGATAAAATTATAAAAAAATAAAGCACGAATAAATGTAAAAAAAAACAGCACATACTCCCAAACACTTAAATAATTTCGATGTCACGTGGCATATTCTTCAGGAATTAATATATACTAAACAGGAATTTAGCTTCAGTTTCATCAACATAGTTTTTAAAGGAAGAAAACTTAACTGGTGGATTAAAAGTCCTCTAGATATTCTGCTATTACTGTAGGTGAATGGTTAGCGATGTTAGGGGTGCAGCAGGGGTTAACTATGGAACAATTAACTAATATTTAGGCTGTATCATGTCTGTAATCTCGTATTAATACACTAATTCACAAAGTAACATAACACTGACACGGTTGAGGTTCATACGAATGGTTTCTACTTGGGAGGCCAGGGTTCATTTTCTTATAGGATGCGCTTGAAAGGAGTAGAAACGTTCAACTTTGGGATTTACAAATCCTCCTCTAAGTCGAACGCCAGAGTATATCTGTTTTTAAATCCATCAGTAAAATATGTAATATTATATTGCGCAATTTATCAAACAACAATAAGCTACAACCTGCTTCGGTGGCCACGTGGTCTAACGCGCTATTCTCACAATTGATTAGACTGCCGATGACGGGGAGATCAGGGTTTGATTACTGCTTATGTGTACTGAGGATAGTTTTTTCCTAGATCGTCTTCCCGTCTTCCTTTACGAAAACGAGGGTATACTACCTCTAAAATCAATCTTCCCTACTCCCTAAAGCATTAGAGTAATTTATTTATTTGTTATTTATATTTAGCACCACGTATTATTACCCGTACGGGTTATACGCTTTAAGTACTAATTACTCTAATGAATTAGGAATTGGGAAGGTTTAATTAGAGGAAGTGAACCCGCATTTACGTG
>CABEEJ010009087.1:0-20334 GCA_901482245.1 Timema douglasi
ATAACAAGACTATCCTTACTATATCTGACCCTTAAAGTTTGGTGGAACAAATAACAGTTTCACGGAGGGGAATATTAAGACTTTTAGTTTTTACGAACCTTGGCTATGTCAGGTTCAACCCTAGGTTGGGCCAGGAGGAGCCAGACATTTTGTATTTTTATAGGGAACAGGATAATGACGACAGACTCTTTATCACCAGAGGTAAAAGCGACTAGGATTAGAAATAATACTGCATCCTTGCAAGCAGCAGATATTCCTCCACCGCGGAAGGACGGAACCAGCAGGGGAGGAGCCTAAGGACCAGTCACCTGTATGATCAACTTTCACCACTGTGCTTAATTAGGAACCAATAACATTAGAGAGTTAGGACCACGCCATACTACGGTAATGGTTTGCCCCATAGAAGGCGATACAATCAAATTTGTATGATTGTCGTCTTAATCTAAAGGGGGGGAGGATTCATTAAATACTGTTATTGATACACCTATTAAAAAAAACTTGTGTAGGCCTACCATATATATATATATATATATACACGTCAGTCGTAAGGATCTCTAGTAATAATAGTTCACTATCATTCAACCATTCAAAACCAAACTTTTATTTCAAGGACAGATAGTTAATTTGTAATCCTGATATAATTGTTGTTTTAACCTTTACTATAAAACATGCTTCTGAAATCCATATTCACACATCTTTCATATACTGTTACAGTTGTTATCAACATCCCGTGCTCATGTGATGTAGACTTTTTAGTAATTTCTAGTTTTTTCCCTTAAATAGTTACATTTTGAAAGTATTTCCAAAAAATTGTTCTTTCTTCTGGATAAAATCAAGATGTTTTGAAATGTTATAGGTATTTATCTGCTTTTCTGCAATCATTCCAAAATTTCACCACAATATTTTCACATTTAGCCCAGCTTACAGAATATCTTGATATATTCATCATGGTGGTTTCTTAGGTATTTCAGTTTACGTAGTATTCCGATCGGGTAATTTGGCTGGCAATAGTGTTTCATAGTTTTCTTTGTCATTCCAACAATATACTATCCGTTTTGACTGGATTTTAATCTTGGGTACATTTAAAAATAAATAATTACACCCCACTTATCAATGTTGAAATACTCTACCAATGTATAGAACAAAGTTGCCAGTAAATCCTAGAAACGTCTGGAATTTATGAACGCATAAGAAAATAATAGAAAATTAGTCTTATATGGAGGTGAAAGGTGATCATTTCTAGCACCTGCAGGGATTTCCAACTTTTTGGTTTGGAAGAACTTTTAAAATATTTAATAAAATCCCCAAGGCCCCCTACCTGGCTGACACAGGTTAGAATGGGGTGCTACAAAATATACGTGTGGACCAGTAGGGTTGATAAATAATAGTTAACTAATACCTTTAACTAAATATTTCAAGGTTATTTAGTTTCTAATTCTATTTAATAATTACTGTTTTTTCGGTGCTTGGACTTGGATTATTAAAATCTTATTAAGCTCATGTTTAACATTAGCACAGGAGATCTTATCTTGATCTTCTTTGTGCACACAAAGTCACTCTGCCCAAAAATTATGGGGGAAAAAAAAGTAAAGAAAATTTGTAAGTTCTCAGGGAGCCGTGAGCCCTGGTTGGGAATAACTGACTTTGTGTAAAGGTAGGATGGAAAACAAAAATAGCAATAGCTCGAAAACAAGCGCAAATATAACTTGTGTTTTATAATAACCTTTTTCAAGGTTTTTATGTCCTGAAACCACCCCTGAAGTGGATTCCACGTTTTGTGGTACCTACATCTTGCACAAACTTTATTACAAGCATATTCAATATCTTCAATAATAACGCAAATTTAGCTCCGTGAAAATAAATACACTTTAATTTAATAATTTATTTAACTAACAATCACGCTGAAAAGGTTTTACACATCAAAATATATTTAATACCAACTTTAAATATTTAAAACATTATGTGTTTAATGTAAATATTAATGGGGCAAATTATATATTAATACAATTAGTTAAATGTACGATTTTTAACATTATTTTGAAAAATTGTAAAGATAATAATCTTTGATGCTGCACAGTAGGTTTTTCAAGCAACAATAATTTAAGTTCATATATATATTAATTTATATTGAAATTATCTATTCTATAAGATAGTCTTGCGAGGTAAAATTGATTACGCTATTTAAAAGTAAAAAACACGTACTATAAGTAAGGAATTGAGCTGTTTAAACTAGTAAGATCAAGTGAATGGGCAATGTCGAAGCATTGAACAACCTAGATATATTAAGTATGTAGGTTCCTATTTATTTATAATCTTTACAATTCTTAGTATCGTGTTCTCAAATCAAACTTGCATTCATAGCTTCCTCCCTCCTGATTGGTTCATTCACTCAGAGCATTAAGATTGACTCACTGGTTGATCCCGTCATAGCCAGCACCAATGCCCACATGATCGACACCCGCCACTGAGCGGATATGGTTGATGTGTGCTGAAATTCAACCAAACATGATTTATTACTTCCTTTAGAGCAGCCATTAGGAACATTTATACTTACAAAATGCAAAATTGATTTCAAATGAAAATGAAATAAATACTCACAAACATTTTTAACCCAGATTAAGAGACACAGTAGTAATGAGGTTCAGATGTTTTAATATACATTTCATTGCACTCATTTAATTAACATTGACTATTTATTTGCATTAGGCTTTCATATTTTAAAGACTCAATTGTTACTTGTTTCTTCACCTGCCTTATTTACATTAATTATTGCTTCTAAGATAAGATAAATTATGTCCCCCTCCCCCCTTCCCCACCCTCCAGTGGGCTTGATCTGTCAGGATAACTTGCGAGAGGCAAGGTAGATGCGTGAATTGGAAATAATAGGTAGGGTTACGAATCTTGGTCTAGTAGAAGTACTAGTAGATAGTACAAAATGTAATGCTAAAATAAATATAAGAGATTGGACGCTCACACTCGTGTAAGAACTGGCTTACTCGTGAAAACTTAGGCTGATGGAATGATTGACATCTTAACATTGCTCAGGGCTGTGACAGTAACAAAATAAAACAAACATCTTAACATTGCTCAGGGCTGTGACAGTAACAAAATAAAACGGAAGCCTATAGTTCTAATAATTGTAAAAAAAACTCAGTTATTCTTACATTTAAATTTTAGTAAAAAATATTTTAATTTAACAATGTTTTGTA
Source organism: Timema douglasi (assembly GCA_901482245.1). Classification (NCBI taxonomy): domain Eukaryota; kingdom Metazoa; phylum Arthropoda; class Insecta; order Phasmatodea; family Timematidae; genus Timema; species Timema douglasi. Next base: position 3,210 of record CABEEJ010009087.1, read on the forward strand.
AGATAAATGTTTGCATCTGGACAAAATTTTGATGCGCGCGTACGCGATGCCCCTGTTACCCCCGATAGACGTTAGACCTTCCCCCCAGACTTCTTCCTCGCCCCAGTTTCCCCCCTTCCCGAAAGCTCCCTCCCTTCCACACCCCTCAATAAGGTGACTCGATTTTTTATACATCACATCCAGAATCTTCCTACGGATGGTGATACAATTTTTCTTACTATAACCTTCGCATGCGGTGTCAGTATTACCAACGTCACGAACCCACAGCAATAAACCACCCTCTTATACCCTAACCCTCCTCTTCTTCCTGCTTAGGATAACAAGTTGTAAGGTTTTCCATTTTCTTTGCAGGAAAATGATGATGCACTTCACCTACCCTCTAAATCCTAACCTACTGCATGCAGGCGTTGCAACAACAACCAAACCAAGGCCATATTGGCAGCAAATAATTTCAGGTGGGNTGCCGGAAGTTAGAAAAAATTATAAATGATAGACAATTCTAGAAGCTATCTGAAGTGTTTATTTATGGCAGCATAGTCCCCTAACTGCCAGAGGCGAGGACAAATTCTAAATATCAAACATCTCTAGAAGCTATCTGAAGTGTTTTTGGCAACATAACACCACAACTTCTGAAGGTTAGGACAAATACTAAATACAGGGCCTATTAAACACCTATAGAAGCAATATGAAGTTTTTTTTATGGTAACACAGCCCCCTAATTGGTACTTGTACATTAATTTTGATATTGTTAGAACCATATATAAAGCCATTTATATATTGTTCATAAAATTTCGGGGGTGAGGGGGGGGGAAGGAGGGTTGAACTCCTAGAATAAACCAGGCTACGGCCTTGAACCAAGCCCCTGACTGAAAATTCCCAGAAGTTGGGTTTCTATCATCATGACATATAGAGTTAGCTCACCATCACCAACTCCAACTCCACCTCCCCCTCCCATCCAACGTCCTAACGCTATGGAGGTGGACTCTTGCAACCCCCTCACCACCCCACACCACCTACTGCCAACCCCTTTGTTAAGTCTAATCATTTTGTTGTTACAAATGGCTCAAGGAGAAAAACTGTTGTTTCTAAAATAATTAAATCTTTTCACTTTATCCTTTGGTGGCAACCTACCGTCACAGCAGTTACAATTAATCAATGAATGTGTTAGATTGTGTATGTGTTTGTGTGTGTGTGACACCTTTTCTTAAGCCCATATTATTTAAATTTATACACCAATATTCAAGCTTTGAAACCGGTTGAAATGATAACATTAATAGTATACCTGTTCCTCCTTTCTACTCATATCCTACAGCTCACATAAATAGTTTTTGCTAAAGCTGTATTAACTACACATGTGTAATCAATAAAGTCTAACATTTACCACTTTGCGCTATTTAATATTTCATTCTATCCATCTCCTTCCTGTCTTTGATTTTCCAACTTTTTCCAAACAACATATTTTAGCGATTTAAAAAAAGAATAATAACATTTTCTTACTAATTATTTTATTGACAAACAGAAAGTGATTAATACATTTATTTAAAACATTCCTAGCATATGACAGAAATTACAATCGCCAATATTATTTAGGTCTTGTGAGCTATACATGTAACTAAATAGAGCTCGTCTGGTATGGCTGTTTGAGAAGGTTGGAGTTCGAACACGGCCCTATTAAACTGAGAGTATTTTCACTACACTATTCCCAACTCTCCCTTCGCAAAAATGCAAGTACAATTACCCCTTATAAATACTTCCCTTATTCCTACCCCATTAGCGTAATTAAATTAGTGTACGAGTAGTTATAAATACATTTTTTAAATATGTATATGTACGTGATATCACAAGATAATGAAAAAGTCAAAATTACCAATTTTATTCACTAGATGGCACAGAATGAAAGTGATTAAGAAATGAATACAAGGGAATATAAGTTTGGTTTATCATAATAATTTAAATAGCGTCATATTAATAAATTCAGACAAGAACACATGTGTTACCCGTAAACTATTTACCTAGACTATTGATTTTATTACGAGGTATGCCATACCCACAGACAATTTTTTTTTATAATTTCATATAACGACATTTATATTTAATACATTTGCGATTTGGTCAAATCCCATCGTTTTAGTGTGTCTTGTTGTCTCACGCAGTTGGAGAAATGGTTGAAAATAAATTTCAAAATAAACTAAAATAAAGTTTCTATCAACTTGTTGGCAATACAACATGCTTTGATTGAAATGGCTTTTCAATGTAAGAACTGCTCTATATCTTTTACTAAGCTCACCAACCTAACACACCATATACGCTCATAATACGAGAATGGTCTTAAAAGCGTGATGAGTGTGGAAAAGTTTTTAATCAGAGTGAGAATTTCCTGTGACATATTTCCTCAAATAGTCGGGAGGTAAAGTCTTTCGAGTAATGCCGATGATCATAGCAGCTTATTGATGAACAACATGGATTCACAGTCAATTGACTAGAGCTGTACCGTCACCACACTGAGACGAGCTACCTCAACAGATGTCTGTAGCCCCCCCTCAGGACCGTTGTAGCTTTGCCACCCCCAGGGGCAAGGAGACGGTGTTCTTCCTCCACCGGCCTTGACCCCCCCTTCACACTACTGGAGGAACACCGCCTCTGGGCCAGAAAGATGCTTCTCCCCTCATCCTAGCTGGGGTATGGCAGGTGGGAGCTTTGACCTACTATCAACCCGTTGCGGTAGCACATCATCAACATCTCTGCCAGGAAATAGTGACCCGGTTAATCGGGTTGGTGGAGGTTTGTCTCAAGTTAGCATCTCCCTTCCTAACATTGAGGGGATAATTAAGCATTTAAAGCAGTTTTTTTTATGTCGGGTGAGAATTAATCATACAATTATGGATGCCAGAGAGTGATCGTGACGCATTAAGTTGACTTGAAGAGCAAATTACTGTTTTACTCAACCGTCTGCAGGAACTTGGTGTCAGCGCTGATGATAATGTAGCTTACTTTTGAATAACACGGACTTGACATTTAACCCTGTATACGTCTCGTTTAGGCGGGCGGATCAGCTAGACGCGCGAGCCGTGAAAGCTAACATAAGTCACGTGTTGTAGAGTAATAGGTTACTTTCTCTTGAGTAGTAATCTACCGTTACAATATATAAATAAAAAATGAATGCGTGAGTGTATGTGTGAGCGAGAGAGAGAGAACTAGCCACCTTGTCTTAAACCAAATTTAGTTAATTTATGAACGCTATCTAATGAAACTGTTTGCAATTATTATAATAATAACATGGTGTTTTAGCCTTTATACTCCTTAATATATAAACATACTAAACAATCAATCAATTTTTTTGCTAACATTATATTAACTCTCATGTGTAAACAATAAAGTATAATATTCAATAGCCTGCTCTATTTGGTATTAAATTCAGGCAAAGTTGCTCAGCACATGTCATATCACAGAGGACTCCTCGATTATCTCGTAGGGAAGTACTTCAGTCGCTCTTATCGTGTGACAGGTTGAGTCGCAGACCTCGATGTAACCTAGCTCCTGTAGCACACCTCTGTCGTGTAAATTACATGTCTGTTGCTCACAGCCACACTGTGAATATTTTCTACTGTCATGTAGGCACGCCCCGTAATCGAATGACCCACAAACATTAAATTAATATAGCCGGTTATAAGCATGATGAGCGTACCTGACCACTAAACGTGCTGGATGGTTTGTAAGGTCCTTAACATGTCCACTATCTTTATACCAGTGTAATACGGTATTACAAGTTTTTAACTTATGCATATGTATTAACTGCCCAGTTGTCCGATATGGTTGTTGTTAACTGCTCGATTCTTCTGCCCATCTCTTAAACGCATTAAAAGTTCACGATGGTAGGTGAACAGGTATTTACTCCGGCGAAGGTAAATGCCAGTTTTTCGTTACTAAGCTCGCACACGTCTTCATCTGTTAAAGTACCAAAACGACAAGGTAAAAAAACACAAAACTCGCCATCTAGATAGGCTATTAGGCGTCTTCCAAACTTTGTATTGACCGCTTTTAATTTATCCACGAAGTACTTTTGATCGACAATTAGATCACACAATGCTATGGTCTGAACGGTGTCAACAATATTTACCAGCTGCTGTAACTTTTCCACCTTGATCCACTCTATAAACGCTTATAAATATACAACCAAGCGATCCGCTATATTCACCCCCTACTACGATCGATGTCACGTGGTCTTGCAGTGATATAGGATGAACAGGGTCAATGGCCTCCCGGTTTCAAGAACGTGATATATTCCTGTGTCGACTTGTCTTGTTGAGCCACCAAACTGGTGCTAGGTATGAGTCATTTGGGAAAACTCATTGCCAGGGGAGAATTGTCAAATCACCCATTCCTATCTCAAAACGTCAAGCCTCCAAACTGGCACCGCAGAGATTGCCGTGATTATTCTTGTCTCGACTTGTCGAAGCGTCAATTTGATGACGGTGAGTGGTCGATTCATGTAAAGCAGCGTTTATTTACCTTTACTCATCAATTGTGTTCACGTATCCACCGAGTGATGATGTACTCTCAGAAATCCGCCAGTTGGTGGTAGGGTTCTCACGAACCAAATGCTGGTATAGATTACACCTGGTATAATTATATTAAGTGGAATATCTGTTTGACCAGCTTTAATTGATGTTTGATTTCACCTTATTTATCGCTCTCGAAAATGCGGGCTACACTCAACACCTATGAAAGATATCGAGGTTCAAATTCCTGTGGACACGCCGTATAAATGTCAGGCTCATCTAATTCTGGTGGGGAAGGTTGAAATTGAATCCCTGCTGAGTAAACTGTAGTATATCTCCCTTCAGGTAGAAAATGCTGGAAACTTTTCTTAATCCTCCCTACCACATTATCTTAATTAATATATATACGTTTAGTCAGAAAGGTTGTGTGTAATTCATTAGTTATGGCTGTGGAGGTTGGAGTCCAAATTTCCTCTGAGGTGTACTTTCACTAGTTTTCACTACATAATCTCACTCTCCCTCGCTCTACGTAGACGCTGGAACACTTCAACTTTACTTCACCTTATCTTCGCCAACAGTGGTCCATGTTGGTGTGGCGGATACTTACATCTGCGCATGTTGACGGACGATACCATACAACCAATTTATTAGACTTTTGTATAGGGGATAGCGCCCCCTTACTGAGGATTATAAATCACTGTGATGCTTCCATTTGGAAAGAGGCTCCTGATTGTGCATAATCAGAGCTGTGTAAATGATCTCTAGTTGAGACATAACCTTAATGAGTGATTACATAGCCGGGATAAACCATCGTCACATAGAAGACAAACAAGTACAACGGGAAAAACTCCAGAAATAAACCTTTGCGATACTGAAGGAGGGACAGAAGACACCAGGTCGTTAGCCAATGTCGTTATGGAAATACTATTTATTCCTGTCTTGACTTGTCGAACCGCTAAACAAGCATCAGGCTTGCAGTGACGTCACCGGGAAAACCCATTGCATGGGGGGAGTTGCGACATAATTCAAGGTCGTGAGCTATTCCTGTCTCGACTTATCTTGTCGAGCCGCCAAACTGGCGCCAGGGTTGCTCACACTATGTTCAGAGAGCCGTCGAGTGAGGATGCTCCCATCATCATCTGCACTGACTACCGGCAGGGAACTATGCAGACTCCAAGCGTTGCCCGTCGTAGCGGGATGCGTGCCCAAATTCATGGTACTGCACGCTCGCCTTACCAATAAATAAAAACTCCCACACACAAGCTTGCACGCTAGTTCCAAACCTACCCAGACATAGGATCCAATAGCCACGCATAAAAAAACCAATGGCCACACATAAAAAAATGGGCACACAAACAAAATTAAATTGGCCATTACGTCACCCAAACCAAAACTAGTCTGCACTGTAATGACGTCACTACATTGCGACATCACGGAAAACCCCAAACCCGGGTCAAAGGTCAAATTGTTCCCATTAATCGCTCACGCTATTGGTAGATATAAGAAACCCTACAAACAACCATTAGGGTACGATCCCTAAATTTCAAAATGAAGACAAAATAAATGGGGTAACTGGGATCCCCTCAAGACGCCTAGAACGAATGTAAAAACAATTTTTGGTATGATATAAAATGAAATTTGACATGTAAGCCAATATAATTTCCAGAATGACGCCTGAACATACGGAAATTCAACATTGAGAGTAGATAAATGGAACTACGTACAATTCATACAACTACTATAGAACAGTATTTTTTAATGTGTTGAGTTGAAATTTGATAAGCACTTAAAATAAATGGTACGACACAATCACACAAACCATATTTTTAAATATTCATATGAAAATGAAAATGGCACAACGTGAGCTACAGGAATATGTAATAAATAAATGGTACTACGTAACTACACGTGGACTCTATCGTTTCATGGTATAAAAATGGAGATATTTACTCATAACCCGTAGTATATGTGAGAAGAATTAATACACACTAGCAAATTCAAACAAAAATTTCATTACACTCACGTAAAACATATTCGACTCCCGGTTCTAAATTTTACCATTTTATTTTTAAAGCATTAAAGTCCTCATTTGTATACCTAGACCAACAAAAAAGATAAATATAGGGTTCACAAGGGTCAATACTTCGTATTAAAATTTCGAATTCCGTTTAAAATTTTGAAATTTCATCTATTGACAATAAAATGTTAGATTATTGCTGTACAAACATTTCCCCTAAGAGATTAAAGGAAATAGAACATAAACGCTTTTAGAGACTTACTAATATCTAATAACTCTATGGCATTAGAGAATTATTGCGTTCAAAGTACAACAAAGGCTCACAAAATTGTATTAATATATTTGCCAATATCTCAGAAACTATTGGTTTTATAAAAATATATTTTGAATAAAAGTATTTAATTTTTAATGGTGTTACAGGTTTGAGACAAGCTATTTAGTATCTTAAGTAGTCGCGGAGAAATGGAAATTTCCACTTCTGTAAAGTATCCTTAAAAGTAATTTTCATGAGAAAATGAAAATAGCCATTTTGTTTATAATTTAAATCAACGCATAGATACAAAGTTTAATCAAAATCGTTAAGGAAGATTTTGAGAAAAACGTTCTTTTCGGCCTTAAGTAAACTACTATTAATTTTACGATTTGACAGACACACAACATCTCGGTTTAGATTTTTTTTAAAGGTCGCAATACTTTACTATTAGTGTTCGTTAAGTTAAATATACATATATATATATGTATATATATATATTTATATATGTATATATATATATATATATATTTGCGTATAGCTTGAAAAAAATATTGGTTATATAAAATACGTTTAGAATAAAATATTTTTAATATAATTATACCTACATATTTACAATGATAAGTAATTTCATATCTCAAAGAGTTACAGAAATATAATTTAAAAAAATGAGAATTTACGCATTAGATCGTAACCCTTAAAGTCAATTTGACGAAAACTTGATAGTAGCAATTTTGTTTGTAATATTGATTAAAAAACACTAGAGACGATTTTGATAAAAAAGATTTTTTCCCTTTTCGCCCTTAGGGAAACTACCTTTATTTTAGGATTAGATATATAATTCCAAAAACTTCTCGGAGCAGCCCAATGGAAACCCTAGATACCATGCTTAGCCCGATATTTAAAATAGTTTAGGCTCTACTCCCAGGTACAGAAAGACAGATATTCTAAAGCCACTTTTCTGATTCGAGGGGTCATCAAATTCTCGAGTTAGAGGATGCTATCCGCACAGAGGTGGCTGCTCCGGGCGTCAGATTAAGGGTGTGCCAAACAAAGCACCAACCCATTCAAGTAGGGTGGGATCAAGGGTTTAAAACCACTTGAATATTTGGTGGATTTCCGCAATTTTGCACAATATACTTTGTATATTTTTGGCAAGTTTGAAAAAAAAGTTTTCATAATATTCAGAATACAGGTTGATATTTGCGGTATGTTTTGCAATTTGTTTCCACAATATGGCATGGTTGAGTTAGTTACGCTTTAAATTACCAAAGTTATTTCGTTATTGGTGTATTTATTCTCTGATTTGGCAACGTTATATGATTATTCTTGAAGGTAAGGAGTCACTGAAGGGGTGTGTAGATGCAAAGGGGCCTATGGAGGGGGGTATAAATATGCGGAGGAAAAGTGGTTTTTTCCTCTTTAGAATCGTGCCTGTTTTATTTTTACGCTGATAGTCTATAGAGGGGTATGTGTAGGAAAAGTTTGGTCTACCGTTATTTATAATCGTGCGTGTTTTATTTTTCCTTTTATGATAGGTGACGTAAGTACAAGTGTTTACCCTAAACCCTTTGTTGAAAGTAAATATGTATGCAAGCGTGTAGAAGTGAACAGTAAATATAGATTGTACGCAATGTGCAGAAGTATGGGCTATATGTTAGAGGAGATGGAAGAAGTTGAAATTAGCGATAGAGAGATCAGTTACCACACACCAATAATTGATAATAAAGGTATTAATATAAATGATAAAGTTTAAACAGAAAATTGTGATGGTATTACGAATAAATTATACTGTTCGAATACCGGCATGTGGGAACACACTCAACACGAGGGAGGATGCGTGAAATCATGTCTTGTTTTAAAGCTTAGAGGAGACACGTCATCCGAGCATTGGTAGGATGTTAACGACTCTGCTTATACATTTATATAATATCTTTATTAATCCAAATATTATGTAAAAAGAGTCTAATCCAAGCCACTTGATGAAAACTTTATTCTGACGTTGTCGGGATACTTTTCCATGTTATGTTGGCTGATTCTGATGAGTTCACCAACGAGGAATTTGTTTATGCACGTATCAAACTTTTTGATTCGAATGTACACAGTGCAAAGAAGTCTGTTATCTTTTACATCTTTTGGTCGCATCTTTATGTTAGAATGCACGGTGTTGTTGTATTAGTCGAGGAGTGCATTGAGGATATTGATACACCTATACGAACCATTTTCCCTATAACTAGTCCACATCTTATTCTTGAGTGTTCGATTAAATCGTTATTCGATGATAGCCTTAAGTACTCTATAGGTAGAATAGTGGTTGATATTATACGATTTCATTAGTGCCTTAAAGTTTGCATTGTAAAACTTTTTCCCTCAATCCGTTTGCACATTACGAGGAACTTTTCCGAGATCGTGAATAGCTTTCATGGCTGCGGTGACATCCTTCCCACCCTTGATTAAACAGGTTTGGCCCATACGAGCTTTGATTACTCGTTGATGGCTGTAAGCAAAGATTTATAGCTATCGTTGAACTTAACATGCGGAATCATTTCCACAAAATCTTCATGGATCATATAGTAAATACTTCATATGATGACTCTTCTGCGAGCGTAGTTGCGTAGAGCTGGTCAATGAAGCTCACCTGCTATTTCTAGTTTCGACATGATGAAACGACTGAGAGATAGATGAGATTTCAATACTAATTTATTCGATGATGCCTGCTTCACGTAGTTCTTCTACGATCAAGACGATCTAATTATTGTGGGTGGTGTGTCCAGCTGATTTGGATATGTGTAAGAGTCTAAGTCTTTCAACTAACTCTTTGACATCATCCCAGTACGTATAGTTGATAGGTTTACCATCCTAGATATTCGTGCTATGGAATGTCATACCTTTACCTTCATGAATCTCGAATAGTGGTGCGATGAGATGTTTATACTTATGTCCTTTACTTGACTTGAATCTTCTAAGTGGAATAAGTTTTTGCAAATGGACGTGGGTTAATATAAGTAGCGCCTTATAGTCATGCAAATCATTCTCACTGTAATGTATAGTATACTTTTTGAAGAGTAGTTCATAAAGTCCTGGAGTGGCCTGTAAACGAGATCCTTAACGTGAATGGAATCATCATGCATTAAAATTACTCCCAAAACACCTAGCATCATTTTTTCATTTTCACGATGAACGCCAACTATGGAATCAGATTGTCCACGAGGAGTGTCTGTATAGTTGTTCAGAGACTGTGTTATATGGTTTTCTAGTATTTGAAACTCAGAAGAGAACAGTTTTGGTTTACTTTCCTCTAGATGTACCATTTTGTTTAATGGTTTAGTTTTGCTCTAAGGGATTGTTTGACTTAAGTGGTGCTTCACGCAATTGTTTATACTTTTGACTAATAGATTTGCTGGATTGAATAATATCCTCGATTACTTTCTCATTCTTCATGATTAAAATTATGAAAGCGATGGATTGCATTTACATTTTATGATGTAGAGACATATACGAAACCAATCTCGACATGTAATGTAACAATTAACTTATCATTCTTCTATTTATCGTAATATTATCTTTCGTCTTAACCTTAAATGGTATAGTTGCAAGAGGTTTTCTATTTAGGATTTTAATTACTTTTTTCACATCAGGATTTGATTGATAAAACGTACCATATCAGTTGTTTGAAACTCATATTCTGGTGTTCTGCTCTATATGAAGCTGAACGAATCCGTATTAGATGGATAGCTTTGTAGATATATGGTATAAAATCCACTACGTAAACGCTCATCGATATAGGATATGGGAACAGCATCCTATTCCTGCTTCGGTCTAGCCACGTTACGAACAATATGTTTATCTGCGTTGTAAAATGTTTCATCTTTATAATTTATCAACATGCTCATTACACCGTTTTCCATAAGTTCAACCATGGAACTGCTCATGCGATGAGGCACAGTCTGGGACTCTTCGATGTGCTGCATCCTCATACGAGCGGTTTCTCAATTGTTCACTGTCATACTGACAGACGTTATTATTACCTATTTTGCCTTATTGAGAGCAGTAATCTTTTCGTTGATATGCTGATTACCTTTATAATCTACGTAGCGCTTAGTGCACGCGTCATCTGGCTTAACAGCTCGTCCAAGATTAATAATCTTTTTTCAATGGGCATTGTAATTATCATCAGAGTTAATGTCCAAATTATTTCCAGTACCATTGTCGACTCTATAAAGAAGAAAACTATGATCAAACTTTGATATGCTCGACATGACGGAACGTATAAAACTGAAGGTATACCTTCACTTCTAGAGTATGATAAATCAATCGAAACCTTGCCTGCAACGTCCCTCAGTTAAATCATCGTATTTACTGATGACCAGGAAACCATATTTATCTCGCCAACACAAGTATTACATGTTTTTAAATTCTTAGAATGTCATATCCGTATTCGCGTGATCATCATATACGTGTTTTAAGTTTGTATCGCCCATCTTGAAAAGAACACGCTAGTTTGCGTTGTATTTCAATAGTTGTTTAAGTATACGACGCGAATACGTATGGCATAGGTAAAAACAATCTACCGCTTTATGAGGTCCCATACTAAAATAGGCTTGAATGTTGTTCTGTTTATCACATGCTAAATCGTCAAATAGGAGTTAGGTTGCGAATCTGCGGCTGGTGTTATATCGTCAATCTCCGTAAACATGAAATAGAATAAACCTTCGATGAGAGATAGAAGATGAGCCAATCTGACATATTTAGGCTGATATAACGATTTAGAATATATGTAAACATTTTCAAAACAAAACCCATTGGATTCTTCAAAAAGACTTATAACGTTTGTCTTGCCGTGGTTCGATGGTCCACAAATTATGCTACGTAAGGTATTGGGCAAACGTGGACCATGCCTTTGACGTTGTAGCTTCTCGTCATAGTTACTATTAAGCACCAAAAATGTATTAAACTGTTTAATAACCTTCATGATACTGCTTAAAGTATACATATATATACCATAAATATCTATTTGATTGACATTAAGTAATATGAAGCGGACAGGGAAGGAATTAGTAAACTAACTCATCGATAATCTACCATTTGAACTTCATCTGCCAAAGTACCAGTACTGCGGGCTAGGCACAAAGTTGGTAAAACGTTTACATTGAATTGATCCTTACATAAACGAGTTGGATAAAGCTTGTAAAGAACACGATGTAGCTTACTCTAAATATAAAAACCTCACTGACAGGCATAAAGCAGATAAAGTTATTGCAGAGAAAGCGTCGCAGTGAACAAAATTTAACGACAGTGGATTCTAAGAACGTGCATCTGCTTGGGCTGTGACCACCGTCATGAAATCTAAAGTTAAGATGGGTATGGGTATTAATAAGAAAAAAGTCAAAATGAGTTAAAACACCAACTAATAGCAAGATAATAATCACTGCTGCTAGACGATTCTTCAAGAGGAAGAATGAAGAGCAAGAGTTATTAAAACACCAAAAAGGAGGATTTCTACCTCTCATTTCAATACTTTCAGGTATATTATCCATAGGAGGGCTGGATGGGGGCCCGGCTGGTATCGCTAGGGCCATACATGACTCTAAGATAGCTAAAAAACAGTTAAACGAGGCTCAACGTCATAACAAAACCATTGAATTTATTCACAGGGGGGAAAAACCCCGGGAAAGGGTCTATTTTTAAAACCTTATCCAAAATCTGATTTATATGATACCAGAACCTGCTCTGAGAGATCTGGAATTACGAAGCTACGCCCAACGACTTGGCATATCCCATTTCAGGGGAGTGTTTATGCGCAATAATTTACCACTTCGACCAATAGTGAACAAATGAGCTATCGTAAACCTAGACGATAAGCGCGTAAATGGTATGCACAGTGTAGCATATATAAAACGGGGAATTAATGTGATATATTTTGACAGTTTTTGAGATGAGAGACCTCCACTTGAGCTGGTTTATTATCTAAATGGTAGCAGTGTTAATAGATGCAATCGTAAAAGTTTCCAAACGTATGACAGTGAGATTTGTGGTCATCTAAGCTTGTGGTTTTTATTTGACGGATAAATAGAGTAAACCAAAGATTTAATCTTTCAATCATATCTTAAAAGTTAACACTGACTGGTAATAGCTCTGATTTGAGCACAAACTATTTTTCCTCCATCGTGTTGGTGGGTAGAGATGATTGGACCCTTGGTCCTAGATATTTTTAAACTTTAAACGCCATTCCAAACATCGATGAATAAAATAATAAATTGTATGGCGTTAAAAGTGTTTACGTAGTGGAGCATCAAAGAGTTGGCGCGTTTCCTAAAACGAATTTTAGAAGGAATAGAAATTTCAATTTTTGGGAATTCAAACACGTTATAGTGTCAAAAGAGATCTATTTTACGTATTTGGACACATTCACCTCTCTATTTGGCTTTGAAAATAAGATTCTTGAGGCCAATAGAGTGCATATCTCTATATATCCAATTAATATTCTAAGGGTTAACGTCATCAGAATAAACTGTAGCCTTACTAAATGAGCGTACATTAACGTTAAACCTACAAATACGATTCACAAATTTTTTCCGACAATTCTACCTGGTTATAAAATTGTGGGGATGCCTAGGAACATAATTTACATTCCAATGAGTACACGAATAATTGAAAAAATTAGTGTTTGGCTGACGGATGAAAATGGAGAACGTATACATTTTCGTTGCGAGACAATCCCGCTCCGTTTGCATCTAAAACGTATGTAATGGGTATGTTATATGGCAGGAATAAATCAATGAAGTCCACGAAGTTAACCTACATTAGGAGAAGGTCGATGACAGTGTTAAGATCTACATCTACAAATAAACGTTTTCTTAAATATTAAGGATACACTGTGAAGATATATAGTGGAAATACTAAGCAGTGATGATAAGATTTCTTTCGAAGAAGCTTTGACGAATGTCGAATATAACAGCCACCTGCCTCACTCGTAACAGTAATTCCAATAGTACCAGTTAAATACGTATACCTATTCAACAGTCTGATGTTTACCCCGATTGTAACAATACAATCTTCGTATTGTATAATTACTACCACACCCAACCAAGTATTACACGTTCAGTCGCTTAAAGCATACTACCCGCTCCCAAATAACCTCGACGCATCCTATAATAGTAAACTTCACTATTATAGCCCTATGTAGCTCCAACAATCATACATCAAATTAGCGTTCTTAAATATTCATTATCAACTGTCTACTTAATAAACTGTTCCTCATGTACCTTCTGATCTTCAAGCTGGCCTAACTACATTACTACCAAGTAAAAACCACCAATGTATAAGCGTGGGGCGACAACGACTTGAGAAGTCCGTATTCGAAGATCTACCCGGCCCGAAAATAATATTAACACTGGGCGATTTTTTCCAAGAGTTCAGGCGTCAAATCAACAAGCCCTGTATTGCCCCCCTGGCGGACGGATAAGGAAACCCTCGCCGGACATCGGATGTTTCTTACATCAGTCAAAGAGATGGACTATGAAAAATCATAAACAACTGCATTGCGATGATAGACCTCCAATCAGCGACCAGTAAGACTTGTGAAGCTACACCATGATGACGAAATGAATTGATACTGCGTGATTGACTAGTATGTAAACGCCCCCCCCTTTTTTTCTTGTTTTCTAGACACAATATGTAGGTGAATGTAAATTGTACTAGGTAGAGCATTATGAAATAACTTTTGGGATAGAGCAGACGATGTATCGAGGTCATGGAGGAGGGATGTATTAGGCTTCATTGAAGACTATGGACGAATCATGATCAACGTTAAACAAGCATTAGTACTACTGCGTTCAACTTCTGACGTCAACACATTGATAACCGCTAATCCTGAAAATCCTTCCATAGTAGAAATAACTAATATCGAATGGAAAATACCGCATATTAAAGTGAATGACGCACAGCGATAAAATCAATTAAACTTAATGAAAAAGGGTCGAACCGAAGAGCTACCCTTTCGCATATTGGAATTATATGAGCATCCAGAGCTTCCTCACACGACAAAGCATGTTTGGAACGTCAATACCCATCTGGAGAAACTTTGTTACATTAATAAAGGTTTTCAGACTGATCGCAACAATGCAAGCACTAGTAACCGCAGCATCTTCAACCATATCCATTTGACAAATGTTCAAGTGAAACTCAACGAGGAACTCTATCCATACGGAGACTTGAACGTTTAACTCGAAGATAACAAGTACTCGACATTATACGAGATGTATGCAACTTTTCAAAGTTCATATTATGGGAATAGCCCTGAACCCCTATTAGGTCCCTTTGAATATCAAACCCTAGCTCCACTTGCAGTAAATGACTACTCCAAGCAATCAGAAGTGGTAAAATTGGCTTCTGTAAATGTTGAAATTGAATTCGAAGCTAGTGTTATCATACCTTTACACACACGCGGCTATTGTCTTATCATTCACGACCGCATCATTCAATATAATTCTTTGGATAAAACCGTTAGTAAAACGGTATACAGCCACTATTCACACGTAATCTACTAGCAGTATGTTTTGTGACGTTCAAAGTTTCCTGCTAGATGGAGAGTTGGTTTTCAAAGAGGTTACTTTCGAATCACACTTTACTTTTCTTCCACCGTACGAATTGAATGAATTGTCATACGATGATATGAGAAAATGTGATCATCTAACACACAATCATCATGTATTTAATTGATATGATGTTGATATTCCGTATCACCAGTTGCTCGAGAACATAAAAAAAAGCATTTGGCCAACGAGAACTTAATCTACGTGAAGGGTCTCTAGAAGGTGAAATGGTTGCGCCACCTTCTCGGACAAGAACGTGACATCCTCAATATCAAAGACTTCGCTTTTCCTTCTCTACATTAACTTAAAATAGGTGTACAGATGGGAAAATGTAGCAGACACGTCAAGACAAACTTCAAGTACGCTCTTCAAATGTCTGGCTACTGCGAAAATAGAGTAAGAATAATAAATGCTACTTGCGCGTTCAGTGAACGATTTTTCTTACATCAATTAAATAAGGAAACTAAATTATCCTATCTTCGCAAGAAATTTCTTTTAACATATGCTAAATCGCAAATTATGTTCGTATTTGACGATTTGGCAGACCATTTAAAAACAAATGCAGATATTCTGGATTGCCATGCTCGGATTGTGGTCGCGGTGAATACTCTGAGGTCACAAAAACCTTTTACCTAAACCCTTATATGCCGCGTACAAAAGCGAGCAAGTAGTCTGTTTGTTTGTGAAACCACCGATCTCGTTCGAAAATTTGGACGAAGAATCTCAAGTTCGCTGGGTGAAGATGAAGCAGCAGGGTGGGTGGTCGGCTGGGGAGATCACATACAACGTTAGTGTCGGCGCTCACAAGACCACACGAAGCAATTTATGTTTATAGCACAGATAAACAAATATTTCTAACCGAGATGTTGAAATCGCCTGTTATAGATATGAAAACCTTTGGCTATAACAATTTAAGAAATTATAAAAGTGTTTACATGAAAGTGCCTGAGATGAGATAGTGGTTAGCTCAATATAGCTTAGCTAGAAAAAAACTCACACTAATCTTTTTAAAAACTCTATATATTCCTCATTCATTATGTGTTCTCTGATTTTCTCACTCTTCATACAAGTTTTAAACGAATATTGGTTTTATTTTACCTATAGATGATGATGATGATGATGAACAAAGATTTTAAAAAGTTTAGATTAGTCCTAGTATGTACTATTTTTAGAATTATTATTTCAAGCAAATGTTTTAATTTAATCAAACATTGATGTATAAAATTATCTATTTTCAAAATAAATATGCAAATTTTTGAAATACATACTTAACTTATATAAATATTGTATTTATGATTTTTTTGAATCAAAGGGTATAATTTAATAAAATATTAATATATAAATAATGAATTAACTAAAGTGATGTATGTTTCTTCAACATGTTTAAAATATTAATATTATCATTATATATATATATATACATGTTCTTATTTTCAGTTTATATGCTTAGATAGGTAAATATTTGTTAATTTTTATATTTAATTTAAATTATTATATTTTACAGGATGTAAACTATCTTAAAATTTAATTTTTAAAAGTGACTTTAATTATTTTCCACTTATTCTCAGTATTAAACTACATGTTGACTTTAGAAAGTATCCATTTTCTAAATTATCAATTTGACCAACACACACACACACAATATCAAAGGGCGAGGGAGCGCAATATAGTTCAATAACTGAAGGGGTCCCTCTAAAAACGTTTCAACTGACAAAATTTAAGAAAGTGATGTTTCAGTGTAAAAACGTTCCTTATTACCTGGTCT
>CABEEJ010009088.1:0-20322 GCA_901482245.1 Timema douglasi
CATACTAGTAGATTGCTCACTAAACCTTGTGTGAAACACTACATAAGCTGCTATATCATACTAGTAGATTGCTCACTAAACCTTGTTTGAAATACTACGTAAGCTGCTATATCATACTAGTAGATTGTTCACTAAACCTTGTGTGAAATACTACGTAAGCTGCTATATCATACTAGTAGATTGTTCACTAAACCTTGTGTGAAACACTACATAAGCTGCTATATCATACTAGTAGATTGCTCACTAAACCTTGTGTGAAACACTAAGTAAGCTGCTATATCATACTAGTAGATTGTTCACTAAACCTTGTGTGAAACACTACATAAGCTGCTATATCATACTAGTAGATTGTTCACTAAACCTTGTGTGAAACACTACATAAGATGCTACATCATGCTAGTAGATTGCTCACTAAACCTTGTGTGAACACTACATAAGCTGCTATATCATGCTAGTAGATTGCTCACTAAAGCTAGCGCCAAGTGTTTAGAATAAAATGAACAACTTTGTTTATTCCACTGAGCTCAGATAATTCAATTTCTTAACCTGGTTTTCTTTGTGTTTGTTTGCAGGAGCCTACGGAATACGCGTTAAAAACTGCTTTGCTTTCAACAAGCGAAACAGCAGCGTCCCGCTCATTGACGAAAGAGGGTGAGTCGATCCAAGATTGCATCTTCAATAAAACATAGTACAGAATTTATATTTAATTTGTAAATGTTCCCCATTAGTTTTTTTATGTGTGCCCCATTGGATCAAATGCTTGCGTAGTATTGGAGGTTTGCGTGGGAATTGTTTGTATTGATGGGAATGTGCAGTGCTTTTGCAATGGTGGTCGTGTGTTCATTCGATCTGTTCACCACCTCCAATACAAATTCAATTTTGCAATCATATCCAATTCAATACTACCCCAAAGCTGGGGACGTGGGAACGTGTACTGGGAATCCTCTCTCAACGGTTGTATAACATCGTGTGAGCTGCTGGCCCTGTCCCCCTGTCGCAAGCCTCTGAATCTATTTTGAAAATTGACATGTCGAGTGAGGCCTCAAGCCCAATGACTCACAACTGGGAGTCGACAAGTAGACACAGGATAGATCATGACCTTGAAACAGTGAGCTAGTACTTGAGTTAATTGACCCTGTTCATCCTGATGCCGTAAGAAGATATGACTGGTGCCAGATTGGCAGTTAAACAAGTTGATACTCATATCTGGTGACAGTTTGGTGACCCGACATGTTGGGTTAGGGATAGGGTAAGGGGGACAATCAGGTTTAGCATGAATAAAACACGATATTATATACGTATATATTTAATGTTCATTAAAGGTTTTACATGAAAAAATACGTTATTACAGACTTTACATTTTTACACAAGTGACGCATACATTCGCTCATACGTTTTTCTACAGTGAAAGATGTGTTAGTAAAATGGTTTTAGTTCACAATACAACATTTAATAATTCAAACCGATGACTTGACATGTATATTAGGTAGAACTGATAAGATCCAGGTTTCTAATGTGTGCTTTCACCATAGGTTGTTCGAGATCATTGACATCTACGGCCTCTGTCAGCGTGTCGCATACTATCAAGACGAGTGTGTCGATCAAATCTTTACACTTAACTAAGACGCGCCCAGCTTGTGCTAGATAGGCGACCCGTTTCGGTCCATTGTCATGTTTCTCGCAAATGACAATCATACGGTCACCACACATGCGTTCCAGAAAGATATCATGGTTAGTCAGACTAATCTTCTAAGGAGGCTGCGAATTGCTGAAACACTTTGATATGACTGACTAATAATTAACCAGTTCTTGCAACTCTTTACGGCTATACACATCAAAATTCCCTTCAAATTTGTCTATTTGGACAAAGGGTATAAAGTTGTTTTTTGATATTCATGCTGATAATGATTAGTTTGGCGTCGACTTTGTCCAGCAGAAACGACGTGTTGAAAATACTGGTGATGGTGAGTGGTTTACCAGCTTTGCTTTACGGGTGCAGTCTTCTTGGTCTTCCATGATGTTTGATCCCTTTGAAGACTGTAGTGATTATGGATGACATGCCATTGGGACACTCTTTTATAGCCACTGGGGGGAAGACAGGGTGCATGCTGATTGTACGCAGCCTCTTGAGGAGTGGAAGGATGCTGAATTCTTGAAAAATGTGTTGTAATAACTGGACACCTTGACGTCGTTGTATGTATGATTGGTGGGTGAGGAAAGTATTAATTGGGTACGATAGAGAAGGCACATGAGACAATAATGGCCGCAAACGTCTGAGGCTATACCGTGAAGGTGTACCCTGCTATGAAACCTTTGGGAACCTTTTTGCATATAAATGACAAATGTGACTTTATGCGGTTTATACGGGGTGGAAAACCATAACTGTCAAAGTATTCTCCCACGCCGTTCTTGTCGGTAAAGATGCATCCCAGGCTTGTTGTGTGGCTCCTTAAAAGTGATGGAGAGTGGCAGGGCGTGGTATTCAGCTTGTAAAACACCCGAACGTACAGGACGGAATCACGGGCTTGGTTTCAGTGCATCTCTTATATTATGTGTGTACACCTTTAATCATACAATCTTGAAGTCCCCAAACGATGGAAGCCAAACAGAAATTCCATACAGAACCCATCTCCGGAAAGGACCAACTTGACTCTTGAGTTCATTGCCGTTTAAATGGTATTTCTCTTGGTTAAACATACGACCGTGTAGAATACCCCAAAAGAGAAGCTTTGGCGAGCCTCGAATCCCTTGTTGTTTGGCGGTAACCTCTTAAAAGAAGCCGGGGCTGTCTGTGAGCCACAAGCCACAAGTCAAATGTACTTATTTGGATTCGCTGTTTTAATTTAGCATCGTCTCAATGTACGATCTATATGCCCACGTGAGTGGGGAGACTAGTTTTATGTTTTAAAACATTCATCTGTGTGAATATTGAATGCAACCAATTGTTGACAAGAGCGATTTAATCCACCTCGGTGAAAGCGCCACTATCGGGTTTGATGATAGCTTCCCTGAGAAAATAGCATGGTCTGTGAGGGATCAATATAAAACTTTACTTGCCCGTAAACGGTAAATTCGATCATCGGTGAGGGACGAGACAGGTTTGTACTGGATCCATTGTCCACTTTTGAGACTGGTTTAGGTCAGTGAAGCGTAAAATAGGTCGAGTTAGCTACTGGCATAATAGCATACCTGGGGGTGTAGAAAATACATTTCAACTGAAAATATATACTGCTTCTTTCTTCCTCTTCATCTTCTTCTTAGTGAGCTTTACACGTGAGTCAACGACAGAAGACTAACGTTGGTGATTCTTACGATGGTTTTATAGCCTGAGTCGTACATCAGTGTGTCCATCTCCTCCGCCTTTCGTTCCAGAGCTATTCCAGCCTCGCTGGCATGCTGGCGTAGGGCCTCTCTGAATGGACGACGCTGATTGGCAACGTAAGAGATTATGTAGATACCCGTATGTAGCGCCTGTTTTTCTATGGCTTTAGCACCGTTTCTCAAAAACGGTAAGACGCTCTTAAACAAGCCACTGAAAAAACTTCTTATTCCATGCTCGCATTGATAGTGAACACCATGGTATATTAAAGATATTCCTGATCTATCCTGGTTGATGTAGTAGCTTTGGTAGGGACAGTTCAAGTTGAGCAGCGTCAAAAATGAAGTTTCACGCACACTTTTCCAAACTTGAATGGCACAAGTTCACCCGTGTCTGTCCTTATATTGATTCCCAAACTTTCAATTTCCCGTCTAATTAGGTGCACGTAGTACAACGGAGTATAACTAACAGCCTCATGCGTGTCGGAGACATAGTTGAAGTTGTTGATACCACGATACGTAAAAGTGGTGCCACATTGTCACCCACGTTCTGAGAATTGACTATATCCGTCTAAATATACATTTTGGAGGGTAAGCCCATTAGAAAGTTGTTGGCGTACAGTGACTTTTAGACTTTGATAAAACTAGTCTTAGGTTCTAAACCGACCTGTAGACTTAATTGACTAAATATATTCCACAGCTGTGAATTTGGTGAAGAAGAGACAAAGTCACTTTTTGTTAGCGTTTGTGTACTTGAATGTAACTCCAGAATCCATTCAAATGACTCCACGTCGTTTAGGGTCTTCACTAAGTCATAGATAGCGCTGTAATTTCCAGGCGGGATGTGATCCTTGAATATTTGTTCCACATCGTTAGCGTCCACCCAGTGGTACCATATAATACTTTGGCCCTTGGGTACGGTGGGGAAAGAACACGGATATAGAAGTTTGGTGAGAGCGACTTCCTCCTGTCTATCTGGTTTAAGTAGATAAGGTAGCTTATTGGTGAAATTCGTAAGGGTATTTTTTGGGAAATATCCCATAGAGCTGTCGCTCAGCAAAGTGACGTAAAACTGATCCTTCATGGTAGGGTGCTGACGTAACCGGCGGGAATCCAAGAATTAAACTTGGCGGGGTAACCTTTCCACTGCACGTACACTTTCTTTCTGATGCCTTTAACCTTGACACTTAGTATATTATCAACAATTAAAGTTTCGGGAAGACGTACGTGTTGCATTTCGGGTTCTAAAAATGTCCCCTAAACCTAGGGATGTGAAAAAAGTATCGATACTTTATTAATATCAATATTTTCCTTTCGATACTAGTAATTTTTTACTCGATACTTTTACTGATATTAGTACTTACACTCAGGTATTGGATCGGTGTCTAAAGAAACATTGTTTGCTATCATCACTCATGTTTACTAGGTTGAACTGTGGAGGATGAACAAATGACACTATTTCTCGACTCTTACTCATTTTTTACAACTCTAGCAAGAAGTATTCAATCTCTTCTAGCTCATCATAGTTTATAGCTGTTCTTTCATCTTTATTTATCAATACAGCCTGATACCTGGGCGAGTTGCGACCAGTCTACTACCCCTTCCTCTATCAATGAGGACAGTCATCACAAACTAAACAAAATAAGTTTTTGTTGAGATCAATAAACTCAATCAACATAAGGGTGCTCAGACTAAACGAAGCAGAAAAGTTTATATATTTTACTTAATCAAATGAAACATGGCAGGGCTTTCATTCTTTTATTGTTTGTCAATAGTTATTCATCTATCTTGATAGAATTTATAAGCAATGAATCTAGTATAAAATTTGCACTTCCAAGTAGTGAACTATGTTTTTTAGGAAGTTAGATATAGTACAGGAGCAAGCTCATGTCACCTCTGAACTTATATGTGCCTTAAATTTTATTACTAGGCCTTATTACATCCACATAGAATGCTAAAAAAAATTGGTCACTTGACATATTCGTTTGGCTAGCATATTGGAAATTGGCCACCATATTGCTTAATTTTCGGCCTATTGTATCTCCGTAAGCACTGATCCGATTTTAATGTTTTATAGCTTATTTTACTCATTTTTTTAAAAATATAAATAAATATTGTTCTTACACTTTTTTTGTGAAACTAGTAGTTTTTGAACAAAAACTAAAAAAACAAAAAAATAGCAAAAAAATGTGCTTATTTTCACCCTAGTTTATCTACGTAACTCGTTAATCTGATTTTAATGTTTTATAACTCCAGTTACTCCTTTTTATAGGGTCGGTAAACTTTGTTCTTACACATGTTTGATAAACCCAGTAGTTTTTGAATAAAATCATATCAAATAAAACAAAAGCAATTTTAGTAAATGGTGATTTCCAAGTGCTAAAATTATGTTTCTTAAAAGACAATTAATGTTAACTTGAGAATTATTTAAAAATAGTATTTATTAATGAGGGTAATTAATAATTTTCTCAAATTATCATATGATTAGAATTTCGCACTGGTCCAAATCACTGTTTTTGCATTTACAAAAGCCGCAGCACATTATTTTCAATCTTCGACCGGGACACACATATTCTTTAAAGCACTTTTGGCAATTAGAGGATTTAGGAAAATCTTCAGGCTCCAATGTATAATCTGTTACTTGTGGAATTAAAATGACTTCCTTCATGTAACTATACTCTAATTGATTGAGCTTTGAAGATGCCTCTAAATCGTGAGTCCATTTGTAGCACTGAAATTATTAATGATATTTTGCAGTTCTATGCTCCTGTTTGAGCTCATAGTAGCAAACGGATTTCCTTATTTCTCCATAAAAGTCATGATACTTCTGGCACTTTGCTCATCAGCAATGGTAGTATTTTTTTTAGCCCATGATGCATAGAGTAATCTTTTTTATATTGAAAAAATAACCACGCAAAGCTTGTGCTATCTGGGTTTTTCCATATCTGATAATATCACGAAGGACCACTGCTTCCTTTTCCCTCATCATTTCAATGATTCTTCCCTGAACTTTTGCTGGTTTGTTGTAATTTTTCTCTAGTGCTTGACTCATAGACACACAACGAAATCCCCACTGAATTTTTTTTTACAACAAAGTGTCCAGCTTGGAAAGGAAAATTCCATGAAAAATGTAAGGAGTCCTTTAAGAGAACACTTGCCCACCAAGAATAATTGTGTACACAAAATGTAAAAGGATGTAAGTGCCACAAACTAAAATTTTCAGTATTCAAATAAATATGTCTTAAATATTGGATGATTATATTAATTTTATGAAAAAATATGTGTATATCAAAATACCTCTACAAAACATGCAAACAGTTTTTTTATAAATATGTATAAAGGGAACAAAATTTAAATGGAAAAAGAAGTAAGTGTCATCCTTTCGTTTTCTGGAAAACGTTGTAAGTGCCTTACTAAGTTTTTGAAAAGGATGTAAGTCAAGGGTTTATATTAACAAAAGATGGTAAGTCCATTGTAGTTTTGAGAAAGTTTAATAACTTTACATATAATGTTACTCTTTCAATGCTAGCCAATATAAAAAAGGTATAAAATAACATTTTTGATGGTTTTTTGAAGCAAAGTTGTTGGTTTATTACGCTTCTTCTTTCATTGGTAAGTATAAGCCACCTGAAAACCAAAAACTGAATCAGATGTCTAAATTTATTTTGGGTTTCTCAGCTATATACATAATATTTTGACTTTTTATTCACTTTCGAAATTTGTTCCGATATAGTTAATCGTTTTTGAGTAAAACAATTTTATTTTAAAAACACGTATATATACCAGAAATCAAATGGAAAAATTATCTGCATTTAGTAATCGAAATAAACTTACAGTACTGTACTTCTTTCCTCGAAGCAGTCCTATTCCTCATCTTCTTCCTACACCTCCATGTTGCAGGCCCCTTCATATTTGTTCTCTAACAGGGCTCTGTACAAGTCCTTGTCTTCTTCTTTCTCTATATAATCTATCATTCCCAAAAGATCATTCTTCTTTTCTCGTGAGATTTTGGATCTAAAGTGTATTTTTGGCAAGTCATGAATATCCGGTACATTGTCAAGATTAGCATTTTTCTTTAAAACATCAACTTTTTTCCAAGTTACCATAACATCACCTTCAAGACCCAAAACTGATGCCACTTTCACTGTGCTAGGATTCTTGTGGGAAATGCGGAAGTGAGAAATTTTACTTATAGCCAGATCTTTTGTATTTAGGTAGTCATTAGCAAGGCCTTTAAAATCTATGAAGTCATCAGTATTCATAGATACCACAGTAAAAGGTGTTGTCAATTTTGCACTTGCAACTAACGCTTCAAGATCTTTACGAGTTATCGCTTTCGCAGCTTTGCGTTTTTTCTCAATCACTCCAAAATTACGGTCACAGTTCATGTAGCTGTGTCCACTTTCAAGATATTTCACATCAATTGAACGATAAAATCCTTTATGGACTAAATAAATAATAGACATTAACAGCATCTGGTTTTTGTTTTGTGCTCCGCGATTATCGCACCATAACACAAGCCTTTTACGAGGAAAATGGCCTCCAGTAGAAGCAACTTTAAACAAACAAGAAGCTATTTCGTTCGTGCCACGGCCTCCAATCCCTTCATGCCACATACACATATATGTAGAGCCATTGTCTCCAACCTGTATTGCTAGATTGTAGCAAGATAACTGTCTACAATAAAACATAGTGCTATGTGTAAGCATTGGAACAAACATAACTTGTTGTAGTTCCGTCCATGCATGAGGTTGTATAAGTAGCCGTTGGAAGCTGTGAAGATGTAATATCTTGTTTCATACACTTATGAGCCTTTTCCCATTTTCGGTGATGCAACTCTTGCTTAGCTTTTACTTCCTGTTTTGCCTTTTCGCTGGTCGTAGATTGAAACTTTGCCTTCAAAAAGTCACACTTTTTACAGGTATCAACTGCAAGAGCTTTAAATTTTAGGTTTGGAAAATCTTGTTTTAAAACTTCAGCATAAAAACTGTATGTAACTGCACTTGCAGGATTTTGTTTTTTAAAAGTCACATACATTCGGTGTTTATTTAGATCAGGTGACAAAAACTCATTACTTGATTTTTTTTTTCTGCTGTAGTGACTTTCGTATTTGGGGAATGAGTTTATATGATATCTTACAAGATTTCGATCATCTTCTGTAAATTTAAACTTGTGTGCATTTGATGCAGGTGTTTTCCCTCTTTGGTCCTCAAAAACCAAGAAACCTGATTTCTTTTTTGTTTGTAAAACAATCAATTTCCTTTCAGATATAGAAAAAATTTCTTTGAAGATTTTTTTGCACACTTATACATTTTTCCCTGTACCATGTTATAAGCAAAAGTACAAGTCCGCCTACTTTCTGCTTGACTTTCGTACGTCCCATGACGTCTGCGACCAATAGGTAACATTTGAATATGATTCAATAAATATGTTCCTTGGCTTTCTTGGTCAACTTTATAAAACTCCAAAAACAACAGCTGTTTTTGTTCACTGCTTATGTTTTTACATTCGTACTTACAGGAGCAGCTTGCCTGTTCTGCTGGTGGTTGTTTTTCAGGCATCTCTTTCCCACGACTGTTAATGTACGGCTGGCCCTTTTCTCTTGCTTCACATCTCTTACGAACAATCACCTTCTTCTTAACAGGCTTTTCCATTTTCTGGTAGGTACACTAAACACACAACCGAAGCACACTCTAAAACACACACGTGAAACGACCGAAATCACTGCCGTGTCAACGTACTGTCACCAACTCCGCGACTAGTGCAACTGCGTAGCTTAGGCACTTACATCATGGCGGTGGCACTTACATCCCTTCCCATCTCAGCCCCGCTGGCGCTTTCACAGTGCTGCTATCTTCGAACTGCTCTTGAAACTAGTGGGGATTTTTCTGGGACTTACAACCTTTCTCGTTTCATTACGCTTAGCTTATACAACCCTTTTCATTAAAAAAGTCATTTTTTTATTTTTTGGAACTTACATCCTTTTCCATTTTTTGTACTCAATTAGTCTTATCAAATGCCAAAATAAGAGGAATTACATGCAATAGGACACTAATATTTAAATACCAATTATTTTTATTTGTCAGCTCATATCTCTCACTATAGGAGACAAAGTTTTCTGAAACTGGTACCAATGCCGGAATGTCTCATTGTCACTACACTACACTACACTACACTACAAAAAATGTATATCTCTTTAATAATATTTGGCAGTTGACATTTAACAGTTTCAGCACGGGTTCTTATGCTTTCATATCCTTAACCTTTGTATACTAAATTAAAATTGTAACTTATTTGATTGTCTTCTGGTATATCCTTATTTTCAATGTTTACCTTGAGCAATAAGCGTTCCAAAGCTTATGTGTGGAACCCTTTCTTAGCACGTGAATAATGCTTTCCATCAAGTACACTTTCAACAACGTTTGGGCCAAAGGTATCAGTTTCATTGAAAATGTTTTCCACACCATTTCCTGCTAAGTTATTCCAGAATTAAGTTCGAAAACTCTTTCGGCCTTAGGGGTTGTATTTCTCTTGCTATCCTGCCTGTACACACCTTCATCAGCCCACAGGGATCCTGTGTCTGATCTACCGTGCACAGATACTCTTGATAGTTTTTCATAGATGAATATATTATTGCACTGAACTCAGTTGCATTGTGAGTCAGTATTGACGTGAAAGCTGTTATGGTCTGTGAAATATCTACATTTGACAGCATACTATTGTATGCACTCCAGGTTGAGATATCACATTTATCAGGATCATTGTTTAAACTTGTAAAGTTTCTGAAAAAGGTCCACTCCATATCCTGTTCTCTTACTCGTGACAGGATCATTCTATAAACTGTAAAGTTTCTGAACAATGTCCATTCCATTTCCTGTTCTCTTACTCATGATACTGAAAGATTGGATCTGGTTTCTGTGTGACTACCAAATCTTTGTTGATTTCTCCTCTTAGTGCTAGCTTTTTAAAGTATGTAAGTTCTTGGCATGGAAGGAGACTCTGTAAGGAACGCATTCCTTTCTTATCTTCACTTTCCTGTACACTAGCATTCATTTTCATATATTTTCAGTTTCGTTTTGAAAAATAACCAACACTGTATCATGGCAGCTTTCAATTCCAGAAAGAGTTCACGCTTAGTATTAAAGATTGCCCATTGCTGCTCTTATTATGTTTAGCTTTATTTTGTTGGGAAGAGCTGAGTAGCTCAGAATTCTTGAGACAAGCACCACGTTATGACTTTCCAACGTATCAAAGCTCATACCCATGCCAAGACGATTCACTGTCCGGGTTAATAACTCGGATCAAGTCATTTCAAGAATTGTTTGCGTCAATCCAACATGGAAAGGTGTATTCTTGGAGCCATTATGTATCAGATAAAATAGTATTTAAAAAGTGGAATAGCATTTTAGCTGTACATGCTCATAAGTCTGGTACGAGGAACATTTTTTGAGCAAAATTTTGACCAGGACATTGGTACATTTTTTTTTATTCTCAGTAAAAGATTGATATACATTTTTGCATTACTGTCTGTATTTTTAAAACCATAATCATAACATTGAATGTCATTAGATTAAGATTTCAGCACATTTCTTGAAAGATTAGTTGCCATTATTTAATTGGAAAATACGATCTGTGATACACGAGAATCCTTTGCATAGGTAAAAATATTACCCGTGTCAAGTTCCTCTATAAGTAAACTTTTCATATTGCGGTTTGAAATATGCTTTTCATTTGGCAAATATTTTTAATTGAATTATTTGCACAAGTATAAAATTTAATATTCTCTAGATTCAAACTGAAGTGTTGTCAAAAAACTCAATGATTTTCTTACGTCCTTTGAATAAGCATTTTCATCAACTCCATATTTTTCGCTATCCCTTTGATAGTTCAAGACATATTTCTTTATTTAGTTCTTGTGACAGTAGATGTCTGCATCAAACTCGCTGTTTACATTATCCAGTGTACAAGTTCTCTGAAAAATACCATCAAGATAAAAACGAGAGGCGTTTAGTAGTTGTTCTGAAGGAATTCCTCACAAATATGGTATAGATTGAAGTCTGCTTTAAGTTTTGCTTGGTTACACACTGCACATGTTTTCAATTTAGTTTCACTAGATCACGTTATACTTTTTTTTTACCCTGATGACCACTTTGAATATCGTTAACTATACCTGTTACTGTTGCATTAAGAAACAAAGCCGTAATTGTGTGAATGATGATACTCCTTATTTGTGTTTAATTCCCTCTCACATATTTGTTGCAGGTGTCCTATTCAACCAGAGATTATTACTCAGTTCAAATACAACAGCAAGAAGGGAGTAGCAGATGCCACGCTGCGTTCAATGTTCAGGTTTCAAGATAGCAGTGAAGTGCACTTCCAGTGCGACATCGCCGTATGCAAGGGTGAGTGTCATGGTTCACACTTCCAGTGAGACATCGCTGTATGCAAGCGTGAGTGTCATGCTTCACACTTCCAGTGTGACATCGCTGTATGCAAGGGTGAGTATCATGCTTCACACTTCCAGGGAGACATAGTTGTATGCAAGGGTGAGTGTCATGCTTCATACTTCCAGTGAGACATAGTTGTATGCAAGGGTGAGTGTCATGCTTCACACTTCCAGTGCGACATCGCTGTATACAAGGGTGAGTGTCATGCTTCACACTTCCAGTAATACATCACTGTATGCAAGGGTGAGTGTCATGCTTCACACTTCCAGTGAGACATAGTTGTATGCAAGGGTGAGTGTCATGCTTCACACTTCCAGTGCGACATCGCCGTATACAAGGGTGAGTGTCATGCTTCACACTTCCAGTGAGACATCGCTGTATGCAAGGGTGAGTGCCATGCTTCACACTTCCAGTGCGACATCGCTGTATGCAAGGGTGAGTGTCATGCTTCACACTTCCAGTGCGACATCGCTGTATGCAAGGGTGAGTGTCATGGTTCACACTTCCAGTGCGACATCGCTGTATGCAAGGGTGAGTGTCATGCTTCACACTTCCAGTGAGACATCACTGTATGCAAGGGTGAGTGTCATGCTTCACAATTCCAGTGTGACATCGCTGTATGCAAGGGTGAGAGTCATGCTTCACACTTCCAGTGTGACATCGCTGTATGCAAGGGTGAGTATCAGTGAGACATAGTTGTATGCAAGGGTGAGTGTCATGTTTCACACTTCCAGTGAGACATCGCTGTATGCAAGGGTGAGTTTCATGCTTCACACTTCCAGTGTGACATCGCTGTATGCAAGGGTGAGTGTCATGCTTCACACTTCCAGTGCGACATAGTTGAATGCAAGGGTGAGTGTCATGCTTCACACTTCCAGTGAGACATAGTTGTATGCAAGGGTGGGTGTCATGCTTCACACTTCCAGTGAGACATAGTTGAATTCAAGGGTGAGTGTCATGCTTCACACTTCCAGGGAGAGATAGTTGTATGCAAGGGTGAGTGTCATGCTTCACACTTCCAAGGATACATAGTTGTATGCAAGGATGAGTGTCATGCTTCACACTTCCAGTGAGACATAGTTGTATGCAAGGGTGAGTGTGATGCTTCACACTTCCAGTGAGACATAGTTGTATGCAAGGGTGAGTGTCATGCTTCACACTTCCAGTGAGACATAGTTGTATGCGGGGGTGAGTGTCATGCTTCACACTTCCAGTGAGACATAGTTGTATGCAAGGATGAGTGTCATGCTTCACACTTCCAGTGAGACATAGTTGTATGCAAGGGTGAGTATCAGTGAGACATAGTTGTATTCAAGGGTGAGTGTCATGCCTCACACTTCCAGTGAGACATAGTTGTATGCAAGGGTGAGTGTCATGCCTCACACTTCCAGTAAGACATAGTTGTATGCAAGGGTGAGTGTCAGTGAGACATAGTTGTATTCAAGGATGAGTGTCATGCTTCACACTTCCAGTGAGACATAGTTGTATGCAAGGGTGAGTGTCATGCTTCACACTTCCAGTGAGACATAGTTGTATGCAAGGGTGAGTGTCATGCTTCACACTTCCAGTGAGACATAGTTGTATGCAAGGGTGAGTGTCATGCTTCACACTTCCAGTGAGACATAGTTGTATGCAAGGGTGAGTGTCATGCCTCACACTTCCAGGGAGACATATTTGTATGCAAGGGTGAGTGTCATTGAGACATTGCTATATGCAAGGGTGAGTATCAGTGAGACATAGTTGTATGCAAGGGTGAGTGTCATGCCTCACAATTCCAGTGAGACATAGTTGTATGCAAGGGTGAGTGTCATGCTTCACACTTCCAGTGAGACATAGTTGTATGCAAGGATGAGTGTCATGCTTCACACTTCCAGTGAGACATAGATTGTATGCAAGGGTGAGTGTCATGCTTCACACTTCTAGTGAGACATAGTTGAATGCAAGGGTGAGTGTCATGCTTCACACTTCCAGGGAGACATAGTTGTATGCAAGGATGAGTGTCATGCTTCACACTTCCAGTGAGACATAGTTATATGTAAGGGTGAGTGTCATGCTTCACACTTCCAGGGAGACAGTTGAATGCAAGTGTGAGTGTCATTGAGACATCGCTATATGCAAGGGTGAGTATCAGTGAGACATAGTTGTATGCAAGGGATGAGTGTCATGCCTCACACTTCCAGTGAGACATAGTTGTATGTAAGGGTGAGTATCATTGAGACATCGCTATATGCAAGGGTGAGTATCAGTGAGACATCGCTATATGCGAGGGTGTGTATCATGCTTCACACTTCCAGTGAAACAGGTTATAGTCAATGATTATTACTGAACTATGAACTATTATTTAGAATGTACAAATTACCAGATGCATTAGCCGACTTATATACACACTCTCCTATCAACATATCTCGTCAAGTGAACTGTTGAGGGTATGTTCCAGGCATGTGTATTGAGGTGGTTTGCAACACAGACGTCGAACCCCTGCCTTCAGCACAGTCGCGCTCTCTGGATCAGGATATATACTCAGAGTCCAGTAGTGCTGATGAAGGAGTCATCATGGCTAGTACCAGTGTCTTTGTTCTTGAGCCAGGAGATGTACCAGGTGAATATACTTTGTCATTATTATCACTAGTCCTAATCATTGGCCGATGTCAGCTGACAGACCTCATATTGAACACAAGGATCCAAATCTTGTCTTGGCCCATTTTACCCTTTGTATTGTGTGCTTTGTTTTCATTAAACAATTAGCAGAATAAAGTTGTATTTACAGTTGTCCTTTGATGTCCTACTCACAGTGTAAAACAATATAATAATTATGTTACATGACAGGACAGGGTGGCTCCAAGGATTAAGACAGAGTCGGGGAGAGATCCTGACAGCGTTAGTTCCTTCTATAACCACATTACCCTAATTCACTAGAATACAAACTTCTGCTACAAACTGTAACAATACTCCTTGTCATTGTCTTAATATTTTACCTGGATTAGTTAAAACTCTAGATTCCTGCACAGTGGTGGCTCATAGCTAAAATTAGTGGGGGTGCTGCTCCAGAAAATATTTAGCTTTTGTTTTAAAATTGTGTAAAAGGGAAAAAAACATGTATAAAAAGAAAATTTATTCAGGAACTTGATAAAATCTTAACAAAGAAAAACAAACATTTTTTTATTTACTTTAACTTAAATTGTTACAGTTCAAGCTTGATCTATTCATTTAAAAATGAAATATCCATTCTTCTTGTTTTAATTTGCGCAAAAAGTTCAATAATTTTCTCCTTGATCTCTGGATGACAATTGAGGAAATTTTTCTCCATTGAAAGTACTGCAAGCGCATTTAGTCTTTCTGTTAAATAAAAGAACAAAAAAAATCAAATAGAATAGATGGAAGCAGAATAGTAATCTATTTATACACTCTTCTACACTTTATCACACTAAAGAATATGGTACACGGTTTTTAAGCACAACATATGCTGAGTAAAAAAATAATTCCTTCCACCATCACGCCAGAGCCGGTGCTGCGAGAGCAATAGTGCTCTCTCTACCTGGCAGTCCCGTCTTCCTCCCCAACTCCCTTTTATGTGCGCATGCGCACAACAGTCAAACACCACATCACCGGCACTGTGAAGCACACAGTTCCATACAAAGATTTTTGTATCTTTTTCATAAACTGGGGGATGGCTACTGAAGTACTGACATTAAGCTTAAGGAATATATATTGTATTACAAAAATAAAGAATGAATTAAAGAAAAAATGGCTCATTATATTAAATGTTATCGATAATATCAAGTGGAAACACGGGGTGCTGCAGTTCCACAGTGCCTATACACGAGCCGTCACTGTTCCTTCATACTCTACTAGATATCTTAGGGCTGTCTCTACAATACTGTTAGTTCCTCATAGATGACGCTAGCACATATTTATACCAATTCAATTTGGCAAGAAAAGTTTCAACTAAGATGTCAAACAGCCAAATTTAGGCTATTATTATAAACATGAATATGTTTTACTAGCATTTTTAATGTTGAAAATTATTCTCTTTAGTGACAGGTCAGAACCCTTCTAAATTCAATACACCACTTCCAACAAAGCATGGGTGTAAGGAGATTTTAATGTCGAGGGAGATTCAAAATCGTACGTTTATGACATGATGTTAATACTTACTTTTAAACTCTAAGAAATAAAAACATTGATACTTTATACAGTATTAGTGGAACTCTATTTGTGTGAGAGGGTTAGAGGGAATGCGGACAAATAACAAAAAAAAGTGGTTTTAAAGTCTTTCTACCCTCCTCTACCCAGTTAATGTTAGAAAATTGGATGCTCCTAGGAGCTATTTATAGTGATCCTCATTTGAAGAATTTTTGAAATCTATACTATTTTAAAAACTATCTATAATAGTGATACCCCTTAAATTTTTTGAAATTTGGGTAATCCTAAGAGGCTATTTGATGTAGTCTCCTTTGGAGAATTTTTAAAAATTAAATGTCTTTAAAAGATATTTTAAGAAGGGTTCACCAATTATTATTATTATTTTTTTAAATATGGATGTCCTTAGAAATTAGATATTTGAAATGTTCCTTGCATGATTTTTTTAATAAAATTAAATCACACTAGAAGCTCTCTGAAGTGGTCCTTGATGAGAATAAAAAATAATAATTTATATGCATATAGAGGCTCTTTGGAGTGGATACTTATAGAAGCCATATTCACGTGGAACTTTTTTTAAATTAAATACCTCTCGAATATATTTGAAGTGGTCCATCCCTGGGAAAGTTTTGAGAAGTGAATACCTCTAAAAGTTATTTGAAGTTTGATACAAGACAATCTTTAAACTTCATATAAAAAACTTCATAAGATTTTGTGCGCGTTTTGGACCCGCTAAATTCCCCCTCCTTACACCTATGTATCTGAGACCCATGCCATCCCCACAAACAAATCCCTCTTCTTACACCTATGTATCTGAGACCCATGCCATCCCCACAAACAATTCCCTCTCCTTACACCTATGTATCTGAGACCCATGCCATCCCCACAAACAATTCCCCCTCCTTACACCTATGTATCTGAGACCCATGCCATCACCACAAACAATTCCCCCTCCTTACACCTATGTATCTGAGACCCATGTCATCCCCACAAACAATTCCCCCTCCTTACACCTATGTATCTGAGACCCATGCCATCCCCACAAACAATTCCTTTGCGTTACCTTTCATCACATTTCCTGCTTGATCCTATTAAATTTGTTACACAACAAAACATTTTGTTTGTTACTACTGATATAATTAGTTCATGTTTAGTACTCTTTGTTCCATCTATGTTTGGTAGTAGATCATTAGAGTTTTATAAAATTTATTACACCTACAATAATAAATATTAGGTTTTAAAAGATCTTTAATCCTTCATTGGATGCTCTAGACATTTATTTAAGTATCCAAGCTACTTCTAGAGTGTGTTATTGTGTTACTGTACCGTCCAGTTGAAACATCCATGACCTTTGTAGCCAGTCACTCAGTCATAGGGTAGGAAATACCAATAAATGAGAATTTCTAGTCATTCTTAGTTTATAGTTTAAGTGCAATGGATAACCATCAACGTTTTTATTCACTAGAAAATAATTTACACACAATAATTTTCATTTTGAATTTAAAAATTCATGTAGAAATAAGAGTTTCTTAGGAAGAAACTAGATATATTATGAAAGTTTGTTTGAATACGACACCAAGAGCGACTTGAGTGCAGAAGAGAGATGGATGAATATCAGATGATCAATAGTGCCAGTGATAACAGTAAATTTAGTTATTTTACTTTCTATAAACAAATTTGGTTGTGGTCTAGTTAATGTTCAAACTGTATTACCTTTTAGAAAGACTATTATATTTTTTTTAAAAGGCAGTAAAATTAGTAAAAAAAAAAGCTTCACTTTAGATGTAAAGAATTGTTATTCAAATGTAAACATAATTATTTAATGCAAAATCCACTATTGCTCCCTACCTAGAGATTTATATATTTTTACCGTTTCCTAGGTTTAAGATGTGTTATACAAAACTTCTTAATTAATTGTAATTTGACAATCTCATTTCTCTTTTCAGTGATAATGTAGAAATCATATTACAATATAATATCATAAAAAATTAAATGTGATTTATTTGATAAAATTTGTTCTTTTGGTGTAAGACATACCCCAACCCAAGCAGCCGTACCAACTCCTACTGGACGACTTACCCAAGAGCCCTTGGTCTGTTTGTGCACATCTCTAATATATGTGTTGGCAATAGTAAGTGATTGATATTGTTTGAAAAGCTATCATGTCCACGATGATTTGTGTTGTTCCAGCCGTCCAGGAGCTGTGCACGGACGATGTTCATCCACCATGGCTGTTGTATCTCTGCATAGCATTTGGCATAATGTTCCTCATCATGCTCATAATCAACATCTTCCTGTGCTCCGCCATGAC
This sequence comes from Timema douglasi, assembly GCA_901482245.1. Classification (NCBI taxonomy): domain Eukaryota; kingdom Metazoa; phylum Arthropoda; class Insecta; order Phasmatodea; family Timematidae; genus Timema; species Timema douglasi. Next base: position 18,217 of record CABEEJ010009088.1, read on the forward strand.
TTGTGCTTGTTCTCGCACTGAGGTTATCGAGAAGGAGCCCAGTATCATCGAGGACTATGATCCTTACAGGAGCTGGCATGGATCACAATATGGATCAAGGTCTCACTCACATATATGTCTGAACAAATGGGAGTAGTGGCAATCATTGCACTGATATGCTTAAAATCATTTATTGTCTTGACTAATGCTTTAAAAGATTTATTTTATGAAATCATACACACATCTTGCTTATAGCTAAATTTCTATATATTTATAAAACCAGGAAACATAACTGTAAAATGCATAACCAAAATAGAAAATAACCAAATAATTTCATTCATCATAACCATGATGAGCAATCTAACAATTTCACTAATATTAAACATTATTCTTAACATATAACTCGAATAGGTAGTAAGATGCGGTGCTAAAAAAACACTTCTTGTTTTTAAAACATTTCTAATATCTGAATTTTTCTGAACTTCCACTAGACATCTGATGACATACATTGAATCTGCCCTGGATATCCTTGGTTCATATTCTGACTGGTTTAATACATGAACTGAGAGTCCTTGAGTCTTGAACTCTCTTTTCAAATGGCATTATATTGATTTATTAGGTGCCAAGTAGTTACGATCCTAACGAGTTTTGACATTGTGTTACATCATCAGCGATATACAGGTATTCCCATTATATTGAGATTTAACTAATAGCCATGATCTCTGATCACTACAGAAACTGGTGTGTAGAACTACTACTGGGAATAAAAGTTTGAGTGATAAAAGGTTTTTTAAGATTACATTCTCAAAATGGCAATAGCAAAAAAAAAAGAAAAATTAAACATGAAATAAGATTGAATACGTTTGAAAAAAAATAAAGCGTGAGTCTCTCACACCCGTTATTTGTTGAGCCCTAATTTAATTTTTATATGGATTTATTTATTATAATTATGATTTATTGTTACTCGATTATATTTGTTAATAGCAAGACATAGATTTTATAGAATGTTTAATCATTATTATTTATCAATAGAAAATATTTTAAACAATTAAAAAATTATTAAGTAAAACAATAATATAGATTGTAGAGCCATGTAAATGTGTTGAAAGCATAGATTAAACTTTAAGACCAATATTATATTAGATTCAAAAGGTATGCTGACGAATATAAAAAGTACTTCTATAATTACCAATCAGAAAAAAGGTACAGGAATATTAGCTTCAATATATTGTATGCTCCCTGCAAAGAAAATTTCTGGGTGCACCACTGGTCATTTAAAATATTAACATAAATTGTCCTCCCTCTTTCCCCAATTTCTCTCTCGTTTGCTCCTCTTTCCTCTACCACACTTCTCATGTATTTTAAACGTTTCACTTTCTTTAGTGATTCTCCCCTCACAAGCATATTTTTCTTCCGTGTTGTGATCACCAATTCCCTCTTTTTTACATTAAACACGTTGTACTAACACTTCATTCTGTACATCCAACTGCTCCTGGACTCCTAGCTCCTCGTTTCCCCACACAATCAGGCCATCCGCAAACACCATTGCTTTCATATTTCCTTCCCCTACTTTTCCTACCACCTCTCTCATCGTTAAATCTATTACTACCACTTTCACACAGCACACACCTCTTTGGTGCATTTATATTACTCTCCCCACTATTCCATCTTCCACCCCTTTATTTTTCAGCTCTTCCCACATCTTAATTAACCTTATTGCATCATATTTATGCACACATTGTCATAAGCCTCTTTCATGTACAGAAAAGCTATCAGCAGATCTTCCTGGACTCATGTTGGTGTTCCTGCAACTGCCTCACGGCGAATATTAGGTCAATTGTGGACCTACCTGGTCTAAAGCCATGCTGCTCCTCCAACCTTCTGACGTTCCTCTCTAACATTTTCTCGTATATCTTTGCACAATGGCACATTAGTGTATCTCCCCTATAGTTCCCACACTTCTTCCTATTCCTCTTTTTAAACATTGGGACAATAAGCCCCTTATTCAAGTCTTCCGGAATTTTCCCCTCCCTACCCATGTTCTTCATTAATCTGTACAGCCACTGCAGTCCCACTACTCCCGCTGCCATCAATATCTCCATATTATCTTCATTAATCGGTACAGCC
>CABEEJ010009089.1:0-20322 GCA_901482245.1 Timema douglasi
TGGTTCGAACTAGCTCAAGATAGGGACGGGGTGCAATGAGGGAGACTGGTTCGTACCAGCTCAAGATAGGGACGGGGTGCAATGAGGGGGACTGGTTCGAACTATCTCAAGATAGGACGGGGTGCAATGAGGGAGACTGGTTCGAACTATTTCAAGATAGGGACGGGGTGCAATGAGGGAGACTGGTTCGAACTAGCTCAAGATAGAAATAGGTAGCGTACTCTTGTAAATGTGGCAGTGAACTTAAAAGATCCATAATGCCATACATCTAGTATAAGGTCTAAAGAACTACCTTACCTATCTTTGCATTAAAGTCACCTTTCACAATTTTTGATTTTCACCTAAATTATCTCTAATAAATGAATATAGTTTGTTAAAAATATATTGGACAAATAATGATACGTTATGCAACAAAAAAAGCTTGTGACTGATTCGTAACGGTGGACAGTCGAACTAAATGTTAATTTCTCAAAGTCTGGTTTGTCATAGACAATGAGGTTATGTTTCTAATTTCAGCTAAGTAACTGGAAGGAGTTTTTCCTAAATACGTTTTCACTCACCCTCAGTAAAAATGAGATTAGAGTTTTACTGAAATTCGAAATCGAACCCCTTGTTTTAAATAAATAAGGATATCTTGGTCAAGTATTAAGATGCGTTTTAAAAACCACTCGCGAGTGATTACAGCACATTTATTCGCTCACCCATCGATGTTCACATGGAATAAAACACAGAATCCGTATTCGTTAGTCCGTAGTCCTTATCCGTGGTTCTTAAGAAATTATACTCGCGTCTACACATTCTGGACTCTTAATCACGTGACCGTGCAAACCAATGAAATATTCCGGTAATTATTTCAGTAAAACTCTTTATAAGATCAGGCACCAAGAATCCAGCCGATCAATAAAAAAAAACCAAATCAACTTTTTTCGAGAAAACGTTTAGGAAATAGGTACTTAAAATGTAGGAAAATTACAATCACAATAAACATATACATTTCACTATTTGAACTAACAAATTTAAAATGAGTGTTTCATTTAATTTTGAATTTTTATAAATCAGTCATCAGTAAACTAATTCTCTCCCCAAAAATAATATATTGTTATTTATCAAATCTAACACATAACACTTTAAACAAATTATTTAGAGCCATTTTAGAAGATAAGAACAAAGAATTGGAAATAAGTCAATATAATAGTAAACTACTTTTAATTTGAGGGTTAGAGTCAAAATTAAAAAAATAAGTGGATTGCACAGAATTTCTCTTTCTATCTTGTATCTTAAAATAAAGATATTTACTAGGAAGTCTTTAGGTATGGGAAAAAAATAATGCACATTGTTGCATAAACACTTCCCCAAGTATAAATAATATGCACTGTTACAGAAACATCGAGAAAATTGGAAACTTTCTGTTCACCAAAAAGCAAAACAAGATTTGTCTGGCTTCAAAGCGCTCCATAATATATATGAAATATTTTGCTTATTGGTCAGAAAATATTGGTTTAAAAAATATATTACAAATAAAATATTTATATTTTAATAGTGCCAAAACTTTACTTTTCCTCTCAACCGGTAAAATGGTTTCGGCTCTAAGCCGAAATCTAAACACACGTACAGATGGCATCACGAAAACAGCTTATTATATTTATATATAATATATATATTATATATATACTAGTACACTTATTCATTTTAAATATATATATATATATATATAGTGTGATTGCAGATCAAACCTCTGGTCAAACTAACCATCCAATCCCCTTCCAACAACTGTTTGTTTTTCAGATCAACTTGTATTTTTAGTACCACATTTTACCACTCGTTAGAGTTACACGCTATCATATTTTTGATGGGGTACATAACATATCAATTTTAATAACTGAGTTAGTTTTTGCATTAGTAGTGCCAATTTTGGCCTCTTAATATGAAGCTATTCAACTGTATTTAAAGTTATAGAGAATACTTGAGATCCAAAACAGCTACATGAAATAAACTATCTTTTCTTTAATCATAAATAAATAAATTTTTATTGAAGCTTAGACTGATTACATTTTATTATGATTATTTATTAAAATTGCTACGCAATTGTTTAAAGCAGTTTTATTAAGGAACGTGACAGAAATTTAAATTCATTGAAATGAAGATATATATAGGTATATATATATCTGTATTGTTATGTATATATATATATATCTGTATTGTTATGTCTATATATATATATATATATGTATTGTTATGTCTATATATATATATATCTGTATTGTTATGACTATATATATATACCTGTATTGTTATGTCATATACAGTAGCCCCATGGCTTCTTTGGTGCTGACTGACAGCTCACAGTTGACAGCTAAAAGCTTTGAAAAGCTACCAGACCAAATTATGTATCCCTACGCCGAACCATATGATCTGCAAAAACATGTGTTTAGCAGCTGTCACTTCTGGAGGTCAACATTTAAGTATATACCTAAATGTTGATTGTCAGAAATCAGCAGTGAGCTGTCAGTCAGCACCAAAGAAGCCACGGGGCTACTGTACACAATAAATGGTAAGGCACACCGCATAGACTTTTTCTCGATTTTATCTTAAATAGACATTTACTAAAAACTCGCAAGATTTGTGAAACATAATATTAGCTCTTTACATTGTTTTGAAAACATACATATAGATCATAAATGAAATAATATATGTACACTGTTAGTTGCCCTATGGAACTAGGAACTAGGAACACTGTTACAAGAAGATAGAGACAAGAAAAATATATTTGTCCACCAAAGATGATAAGAATCAAATTCATTTTCAAAGATATGAATTAAAAAGTATATATATTTACCTATAGCTCATAAACTATTGGTCCTATAAAAATATATCTCAAATAAAATATGTGCATCTTTAATAGTACTCCAACTTTACAACGATACATTATTTTGTATCAAAAATAGTTGCGGAGAAAAGATGAAAATTGGAAAATTTCCCATAAGTAAATTACCCTGAAAGTCATTTTCATAAGAAAATGGGAATTTCCATCTATTTATGTTGAAAGACGGTGTCTAAATACAAAATTTAATCAAAATTGTTGTAACTAATTTTGAGAACATGGAATTTCTCTCTTTTTTTCTCTTCAGTAAACTACCCTTAATTTTAGGGTTATATGTCTAAATACAGAAATACAGTAACCCCTCGGTGTGACCTTATGAGAACTTCAGATACCAAGTTATAGCCCAATCAGTAAAACAGTTTCGGCTCTAGCCCAAGGTACAGACAGACAGACAGACAGACGGCAATCCAAAAACGACTATTTTTGTTTCAGGGGGTCATCAAACGGCGACACTTATCAACATCTTGAGTTAGACCTTTTTTTTACGATCACAATACTTTCTCTTCGATGTGTCGAGAGAAAGTAAAAAAGTTTATTCAACTTCAATTATAACTTAGAAGTTGATATTTGTATTTTTAATCCCTCCCATTAGGAAAGTATAACGATCGTGGATATTTTCGACTTATAGATTATCATGAATATTGATGTCAAATGTGCCCCTGAACTCAAAAAGTGGGTTTTACTATTCTGTCCATCTGTATGTATCTGGGCTTACAGTCGAAACGGTTAAAAATAAGAATCATATACTAACGATTGATTTTAAAATTTTGTTTGTGAAAAATGACTAACAATTTGGTTCAAAAAGTATTTCCGGAGAGTATTTTACATAATATGGTAATGTTATTATTTTCGGGGAGTGAAACGGGAAATTTAAGACTGTTTTTTGAAGATTTGAAGTTGTTTGAAAATAACCCTAGCGATAGTGTTTAAAATTATATCCGTATTGTATTTTATGCTAAAACTATCTATGAATACTTGGTTTTTTGGATTTATATTAATTTATAAATAGCTTATTGCAAGATTGATTTTTGTTCTTTATTATAATAAAATATATGGCAAAGTATGTATGATGTGTCCTACCATTTACTTTAATATATGTCAAGCTATTTGTTTTAATACACCCTAAAGTTGTGCCATATCAGATAGCAGTCAAATAAGCTTTTTTTTATATCAGTTCAAATATTAGGAATCCGCCTCGGTGGCGTAGTTGGCTAACGCACTATTTGCGTTGAGCTCGACTGCTGAGGACGGGGATATCGAGGTTCGAATATCGGTCGGGTGAACTGGGGGTGGTTTTTCCTAACTCTACCTCCATGCAAATGCGGGTTCGCTTCCTATAATTCAACCTTCCCAATTCCTAATCCATTAGCGTAATTAGTACTTAAAGCGTATAACCCGAACGGGTAGTAAGACGCAAGTGCTAATAATAATAATAATAATAATAATAATAATAAAATATTAGGAAAGGCTATGGCTATCTTTTAATTCTTCAAAAACTGTTATCAAGTTTTGCTGTATACTTTTAGTGTTGCACTTGCACATATGTAGACAATTTGTAAGACCAATTATTACAGCTACCTGTATCGGTGACTTCATGATTGAAGCCTCTAAGGTGTCACTCTCGTGTTTAACTGTAATTCCGATGACAGGGAGATTGGGCTTCGAATCCCGGTCATGTGTACTAAAAGTTGTTTTCTCAAAATAATTTTTCACTCTTCCTCCACGCAAATGAGTTTACACTACCTTTAAATTCAATCTTCCTCATCCCTAACTTATTAGCATTATATATGAGTATATACTGAACAGATACTTAAAAAAATGAAGTTGACATATCTGTCGGGTAGTCGTCCCAACTGAGCCCATGGTTCCCATTATCTGTCCAAAATATATGCCCGTGTAGCTTAGTTTGTTTTGAATAAAGGGACAACATGTAAAAGGTAGAAAGTGTGTTAGTTTCTAAGATAATACTGATGCATATCTTATATAAAAAATAAATACTTTTATTTACCCCCAGTACAATACCACTACTCCAGCTTTCTTTTCTATCTGAGCAGAAAAGTTAAACGTCCCCAATAGTATGGGCTAGGCTTTTTCTTAATTGTGATACAAATATATATATACTATGTATGTGTGTGTGATAAACCATATCAATAATAATTATTGGTGTTCTTACTCCAAAACTTGGAACAAATACCTTATTATTGAAAAGTTTGATCCAATTTAACCTATTCCAGGTGAGGTCAGATTGTAACGCAAGATGGAAGATTGTCAGGCGGTAGCGGAAGCACCCCTCCTCGATGGTTCGCTCGGGATTGGTCGTAAAAGTTCGGGTGTCTCCGGTCATGCCTGCACCAACACGTGCGGCAGTCTATTCGCTCAGTGCGCGTCTAGCCACCACAACGACGGTCACAATGAGACGTCGAGTCGCGTCGGAACGTTTGTTTACAACTCTCGCCAACATCACCAGGTGATTAAGAATACAAATATTTGGAATATTAATGATAATTATGATGTTATTTTAAATGTTATAGGAGATTACATTTGAATCTAGTCGCTCAATCTCGGCACTTTTTTTTTTTGCAGTGTGTCTTACTACCCATCCGAGATTATGATAATAGGGTGAGTGAGATATAATTTAGGGTGAATGAACCATAATTTGTATTGAGCTAATGTGAAAAGCCCTTTAAGAAAATAACCCTCAGAACACCCAGCTGGGATTCAAACCACGGCCATCCCGTTACCGGCAAACCAAACTAGGCAAGCTTGGCGTTTAGTCCACGTCCCTACCAGTACAAGTCATACAATTAATTCTAAACTTAACTATATAAATATTTTCATATTATATAAATATACATTTCAAAACAATTTGGAATATAATTGGTGTCACTCAACCATTAACGGCTGATATAAATATTTAGCACCGCATATTACTACAGGTTCAGACTTTACATATATGTACTAATTGCAATAAGGAGTTAAGGATAAGGAAGGTTGAATTTTTAGAAGAAGTGTACCCTCATTTTCATGGAGGGTGATTGGAAAACCATTTTGAAAAAAAAACCACCCTCAGTATACGAGACTGGGATTCGAACGCTGGTGTCTCTTACATCGGTAGTTTAGTCTATTGTGAGAGTGACGCCTTATACTTTGCAGTAGACGAATAGGTGGTTAATATTTAAGGTAAAGTAAAATGTAAACCATAAGGGCCTTAACTGACATCTATAAACGCTTCTAGAACTACTTACACGTATTAATACGTCAGGTCATTTGATCTGAAGTTGACACTTTTGATAGATCTTATTAATACCTATAAAACAACACTAATAAAATAATATAATGCAATTAATGTAAACCAAAATAGTTTATACTTTATATTACATCGTTTTATGAAAAATTGTCTTTAGTTAAAACTAAGCCTAATTGGGACTAGAATGTAAATAACACGCCGGGAGCTATGCGGACACAGGGGTCAGTCTGGACTCGTCTGATTTGCTGGTGGTGCCAAGTTTGGATTTCGAATCATGGTCGAGTGTACTGAGGGAGCTATTCCTGAACGGTTAGCCACCCTCTATCGACGCAAATGCGGGTACAGCTGATTAAATTTTTTATATTTGTCTAACCTTTCCCATCAGTGTCCGGAAAGTCTGGACAGGCTATCAGCTGTGGGGCACTCAATATATATACATATGTATATATATATACATATGTATATATATATACATATATATGTATATATATGTATATATATGTATATATATGTATATATATGTATATATATGTATATATATGTATATATATGTATATATATATATAAAATAGAGTAATCTAATATGTGCTAGGTCTCCATTTTCCACCCAAACTATTAGTCGATCTTAAGGGTAAGTTTGACTTGAAATATCCCAAAATCTAAATCAATGTTTTATTTAAACAACTTTCAAACAAACAAATTATTCTAACTACATATGATAAAATAATTGCCTATCTTGTAGAAATTTTGATACTATTAAATATGGAAAATATTTATTTTCGAAATTAGATTTAGATAATCTATGTACACATAATTTAACAAAAATTAAAATGGGTCAATATTATTAATAAGTTTGGTAATTGTTAGCCTTTTTTAAAAGAAATAAGTAAATAAGTAATTATATTCTTGAGAGATATGTTTTGTCTAAATAAAATGCACTCACTCAAAATATATAGACCTGTATTTTTTTCACCACGTCTTACTATACCTGTTCAGGTTATACGCACATATGATAATTACTCTAATGTGCTATGGATGAGGAAAGATGCACATTAGAGGTAATCTACCTGCGTTTTCGTGGAAGGGGAGAGGGAAAAACACCCTCAGTAGACCTGACTGGGAATCAGTAGTCTAGTATAACATGATAATGACGCCTTAGACCATTTGTCCACTGAGTTGGGTCACTAAAAATAAAGTAACTCTGTACGCATGTAATACTGTTAACTTTATTATTTAATAGTACGTTTATCAGAAAATAATGTTATTGACGTCTTAATTCAAGGTATAGAGAGACGGAGAAAAATGTAAAGAAAGTGCACCCAAATACGCCTGAAGAGGGAATGGATAAACCATACCGAAAACCACCTCAAGTGCACCCGGCCGAGATTCGAACCATGGCATCCCCATCACGGAGAGTCCAATATAGTGAAAGCCTGAAAATCGTAAACCAGTGAATATTTTAAACATAAGGACAAATACTTAAGATTATGTCCACGAGATTGTGTCGTAGACACTCAATAGTGAGGTTAGGGTCACATCTCGGTCATATTCTCATTTTATGTCATTTTGTGGCCATATCATCTGGCTTCTCTGGATAAATAATAATAAGATGTTCTTTTAGCATCGGCAACACTTCATTTTAAGCGTCTATGAGATGAAGTTTTATGTATAAATGCGAGATAAAGCTATGAAATGGGGGCTTGCTTCTACAGATAGCTTCTGCTCTTGTGTAAAGGTTTAATATCCGTCCATAAAATATTCCGCATCCCCAAGAACGGAAACTCATTAAGGGTTGTTCGAGTGTATCGTAATAGTTCACAGAGTGTGAGGTATTTTATTTTGTGTTTTAGCCTCTACTTTAAAACGAAAGGCTATTTAAATTAATCTAACGTTTTTTAAATTCTGACTAGTGGTCGTATAATGTAGGGTCTCATTCTAACAACATTGGATTTCCGGTGACAAATGAGCTCATGGCTCAAATCTCAACCGGCTGCACTGAGGGATAGGGAGAGGCGAGGGTGAAATTTTACTCATGATATTTTTTTCTATCGACCTTAACTTTCACACTTAGCTGGTTACTTTATGTATACTCTGCTAGTTACTTTTTATTGTGGTAGTTACACTAGTTACTGTAGGGAGGTAGTTCCACTTTATACTATATTGAGGTAGTTTCACTATCTACTGTATTGAAGTAGTTTCACTATCTACTGTATTGAAGTAGTTTCACTATATACTGTATCGAGGTAGTTCCACTATATACTGTATAGAGGTAGTTCCACTAGCTACTGTATTGAGGTAGTTCCATTATATACTGTATCGAGGTAGTTCCACTAGCTACTGTATTGAGGTAGTTCCACTATATACTGTATAGAGGAAGTTCCACAATCTACTGTATTGAAGTAGTTTCACTATCTACTGTATTGAGGTAGTTTCACTATATACTGTATTGAAGTAATTTCATTAGGTACTGTATTGAGGAAGTTCCACAATCTACTGTATTGAGGTAGTTCCACTATCTACTGTATTGAGGTAGTTCCACTAGCTACTGTATTGAAGTAATTTCATTAGCTACTGTATTGAAGTAATTTCATTAGCTACTGTATTGAAGTAGTTTCACTATATAATGTATTCAGGTAGTTCCACCAGCTACTGTATTGAAGTAATTTCATTAGCTACTGTATTGATGTAATTTCATTAACTACTGTATTGAAGTAGTTTCACTATATACTGTATTGAGGTAGTTCCACTAGCTACTGTATTGAAGTAATTTCATTAGCTACTGTATTGAAGTAATTTCATTAACTACTGTATTGAAGTAGTTTCACTATATACCGTATCGAGGTAGTTCCACTAGCTACTGTATTGAGGTAGTTCCACAATCTACTGTATTGAAGTAGTTTCACTATCTACTGTATTGAAATAGTTTCACTATATAGTGTATCGAGGTAGTTCCACTAGCTACTGTATCGAGGTAGTTCCACTAGCTACTGTATTGAGGTAGTTCCACTAGCTACTGTATTGAGGTTGTTCCACAATCTACTGTATTGAAGTAGTTTCACTATATACTGTATTGAGGTAGTTCCACTAGCTACTGTATTGAAGTAATTTCATTATCTACTGTATTGAAGTAGTTTCACTATATACTGTATTGAGGTAGTTCCACTAGCTACTGTATTGAAGTAATTTCATTAGCTACTGTATTGAAGTAGTTTCACTATCTACTGTATTGAGGTAGTTCCACTAGCTACTGTATTTAAGTAATTTCATTAGCTACTGTATTGAAGTAGTTTCACTATCTACTGTATTGAAGTAGTTTCACTATATACTGTATCGAGGTAGTTCCACTAGCTGCTGTATTGAAGTAGTTCCACTATCTACTGTATTGAGGTAGTTCCACTAGCTACTGTATTGAAGTAATTTCATTAGCTACTGTATTGAAGTAGTTTCACTATCTACTGTATTGAAAGCAGTTTCACTATATACTGTATCGAGGTAGTTCAACTAGCTACTGTATTGAAGTAATTTCACTATATACTGTATTGAAGTAATTTCATTAGCTACTGTATTGAGGTAGTTCCATTATCTACTGTATTGAGGTAGTTCCACTATCGACTGTATTGAAGTAGTTCCACTAGCTACTGTATCGAGGTAGTTCCACTAGCTACTGTTTGGAGTAGTTTCACTATATACTGTATTGAAGTAATTTCATTAGCTACTGTATTGAAGTAGTTTCACTATCTACTGTATTGAGGTAGTTCCACTAGCTACTGTATACGAGGTAGTTCCACTAGCTACTATATTGAGGTAGTTCCACTATCTACCATATTGAGGTAGTTCCTCTAACTGCTGTATTGAGGTAGTTCCACTAGCTGCTGTATTGAGGTAGTTCCACTAGCTGCTGTATTGAGGTAGTTCCACTAACTGCTGTATTGAGGTAGTTCCACTAACTGCTGTATTGAGGTAGTTCCACTAGCTACTGTATCGAGGTAGTTCCACTAGCTACTGTATTGAGGTAGTTCCACTATCTACTGTATTGAGGTAGTTCCACTATCTACCATATTGAGGTAGTTCCTCTAACTGCTGTATTGAGGTAGTTCCACTAGCTACTGTATCGAGGTAGTTCCACTAGCTACTATATTGAGGTAGTTCCACTATCTACCATATTGAGGTAGTTCCACTAACTGCTGTATTGAGGTAGTTCCACTAGCTACTGTATTGAGGTAGTTCCACTATCTACTATATTAAGGTAGTTCCTCTAACTGCTGTATTGAAGTAGTTCCTCTAGTCACGTGTCTGACAATATCCCGCCTTTGTTCCAGGAGGCTGTCCCTGTCACCCTGACCCAGATCCTCCAAGAAAGAGAACACGGAGAGCAGGTGCGAGGGACTGCCTGTCTGGATGCTTCCTGCTCGCAATACCTCGACTCAGACCAGGAGGAAGAAGAGGAGGAAGTCGACCAACATCAGAGGTCAGTGAACCTTCAGGGGTCATCAATTTCAAATAAAAACCTCTTGTACACGAGGGGTACGGTCAGAGCCTCTGGCGGGTAAGAATGTCCGCAATAATACTAGTAGGTCGGTTGCGATTTGGACACAATAGCGCAGTAGAGCACCCGTATATTACATTTGGGGGAGGGAAAGTGGGAGATGAGAGACTGTTAGTGTATTGCAACTGTTATTTAATATATTTCATCCAATTAGGAATTTTAGGGGCATTTTAAATGTGTTTTGATATTTATTGTATTTAAAAAAAATCGTAAGGGTATCCTTAAAACCTAACTTAGGCATCTGACCCATTTTCTGTGCTTTTTTTTTAACACTGCGTCTTACTACCCGTTCGGGTGATACGCTTATGTACTAATTGCACTAATGTGTTAGTGAAGATTTAATTGATAGAAAGTGCACCCGAATTTGCATGGAGGAAGAGGGGGAAAACTATTTAAGAAAACCACCCTCAGTGCAACCAAACGGGATTGAACCCCGATCTTCCTGTATTTGGCTGTCTAGTCCAACACGAGATTATCCTGTTAGACCATGCAGCCACCGAAGTGGGTTCCAGTGCTATTTTAATGATTTTTATTCATATGCTTTAAACTTTGATTGAAGTTGTTTTCAATCTTTGGAGGAGGAAGTCAAATGCTCCACTCGCCTCCAACTCTTTCTCCCTGGGTGCGACACTACAACAGTAAATTGTGGATAAAGCTGCGTATAGAGCTGCAAACAACTTACAGTCAACTCTCGATTCTACGACCTTTCACGGTTCTCTGGAAAAGGGTCGTTATTTCGAAGGGGTCGTTATTGGAATTTTAACAGATTTTGTTCCACCCCTGACCTTCATACGAAAAAATTGCATTTTTTAGAAAATATGTGAAAAAGTAAATAAAATAAAACCTACCTATTTCTTGAAGAAGGTACTCATTTCGTCAAAATTATAAGTTCGTATCAAATAAAAAAAATAGCGTGTGTCATCAAAAATCGTTCACAAAATCCAACCAAAAACGTAACCAAATCAATATAACAATGTTAAACAATAGCATGTGTCGTCAAAAATGGTTCACAAAATCAAACCAAAATAGTAACCAAATCGAGAATCGAAATAACAATGGCAAAAGCAAGCCTGGCGCGTGATGTAGCGGCAGTCGCGCGCGGGGAAACATTGTCTTGCTTGTGGGAGGGGGTGGACAGAGTCAAGTGATATTGGCTGGCATTGATGAGGTGGTGTCTTTTTTTATACCTGACCCACCCCAGTTACTAGTAATACAGCGCTCACAAAGATAATTGCAACGCAGCGACCTAAATAAATGTAACAAATACATTTTACAGCCGATTTCCTTAAACTTTTCAACCTTTTTTCCCTCATTTTTCACGGTTCCCCCAAAAAGGGTCGTTACTTCGAGAGGGACGCTATTCCCGGGGTCGTAGACTCGAGAGTTGACTGTACAATAATTTTACTCTTCTATTGTTTTATAAATTAATTGCAAAAATAATATTTAATTAGCCAATATATAATGTTTAAAATTATTAATATTTAATTTTCATTGAGCTGAGCGCTAATTTTTTGTGGACTAAATGTTAGGTAAAGCAATACACAGCAAAATGTATTACCTGCTTCGGTGACCACATGGTCTAAGGCATTATTATCACGTTAGACTAGACTGCCAATGACAGGGAGATTAGGGTTCGAATTCTGTTCGGGTGAATTGAGGTTTGTTTTTGCCCAAATGATTTTCCACTCCCCCTCCACCTCCTCTAAATTCTACCTTTATCCTCCTACATTATTAATGTATGCCAATAACCTTGATGGGTATTAAGACGGGGTGCGTGGACTAAAACAAAATGAGCATGGTTCTCCTCAAAGTAATCATAGTTGTATTTCAAATATTGTTGAGCTTATTTTGTTGTTTTAAAATCCAAAGTAATACTTTTTGTTTTTGTCAACCGCGTTTCACCGTCCGTCCAAGCTTTACGCACATCTCCATTAATGCTATAGAAATGAGTGAGGTAGAATTTAGAGGGAATTTAACAGTATCTACCCGCTTCAGTGACAGCATGGCTCAAGACGTCACACTCGCAATAGACTAGACTGCCGGTTACAGAGAGATCGGGGCTCAAATCCCAGTTAGGTGTAGTGAGAAAAGTGTTAATAAAGTTTCTCCATCATACCTCCACGCAAATGTGGTTCATTATCTCTAAATTCAACCTTCTTAATACCTAACTCATTAATGTAATTAGCACATATGCGTATAGCCTGTACAGGTAGTAAGGCGTAATGATTTTAAAAAAACACCATTTACATAGGGGAGGAGCATGATAAAATTTGGTAAACCATTTCAATACACGCAACCAGGAATCCAAACCCAACCTCTCCGTCACAAGCCAACCAGACAAGACTAGTCCGACACCTTTGTTCTAGTGCGACCAGACACACTTTTGTATTTTTTTTCTCCGTCAACTTATGTCCATAAAACATTTTTTTTCTTTTTTAAATTTTAAAAAGTTAAAAATTCTATTATAGAATCAATTAATAAATCACCATAATATCAACTTCATTTTATGGATTAAAATTTTATTAAATATACTTCTGTATGCATACATCATGGCATGGCCTAAGTAGTTCCACTTGCTACTGTTTTAAAGTCACTACACTTGTTATTGTCTTGAAGTTATTCCGCTGGTTACATTACTGGAGTAGTTCCACTTGATACTGTTTTAAAGTTTTCGCGCTAGTTACAATAATGAAATAGTTCCACTTGAAACTGCTTTCATGTAGTTACAAATTATTACCGTTTTAAATTAGTTCCACTAGCTACAGTACTGAACCAGTTTCACTAGTTATAGCCATGCATTAAAATTTTAAAAGCTACTGTCTTGAATTAATTTGATTAATTAATTTGATATTGTTCAACTAGACATCTTGCTGAAGACGGGGAGGTCGGGGTTTGAATCCCAGTCGGATCTGCTCAGGTTGTTTTTTCCTGAATAGTTTCCCACTCTCCTTCCAAAATAATTCATTCCTCATCCTTACTCCACTAGAGTAATTATATGCGTATAACCTGAACAAGTAGTAAGACGCGGTGATTAGAACAATAACTAACATAGTAACTAGCATAATAACATAGTAACTAATGAAACAAATTTTGCTTATTGATTAAAACTAGCCCCAGTGTCGCAATCAGTTAGCGTACGAAACACATAAGATAGCAATTGTGAGCTGTGCCGTGGTTGTGAGTTCGAGTCTCACCTAGGACGTTTTTTGACGTAAAGTAATACTTTTTGTGTATTTTAACTTGAATTGTATATGACTTATTCTCCTGTGCCTTATTATTTACTATTGTATTAAATTTTACAGTACTTAACGATATTCGATATCTATGTAAAACGCAATCATATATATATATATATATATTATCCACATAATAATCAAACAATTTAAGACGTAACTAAGAGATTTAATTCACTAAATTATAATAAGATAAACATTAAATTGCATTAATTAGTAGGCAAGGAACTACGATATTATACATCCAAAATTGTTTAGCTTATTAAATGACTGATAAAAAAGCTTATTTTTAATTGACTTATCTTCTAAATCCTTTAATTTACTTTTCAACAAGAGCAAATATTACACTGAAAGTTCCTCAAGATATAGGAAACGTTTCAACAACATACCATACCAAATCGGTGGTCACACGGTATAAGTCGTAAATCTCAGAGTATACTATACAATAAGTGGCAGGTAGATCAAGGTTCAAACCTAGACTAGGCGCATTAAGCGGGTGTACTCCTAGTGAGATATATCAGCGTGGTTTCTCCACCCTCTCTCCACACTAGCACGGGTGTATTTATTCTGACTAACCTTCTCATCATTATCCTATATACTAAACCTCTAAATGACCCTTTTGCTAATATCTACAATTCTATTTCACCGTGGCAACGTGTTCTGTGGTTGACCGATAAAAAGTTCTATTTCGGTATGAAATGTAAGTAAGCTAAATATTTATTGTAAGTTAAAAATGTTAGTAAATCAACTTTTATTTAAATGAAATGGTGCACAAAATAGAGATATGACTGCTAAAATTTTCTTAAAGAAAAAACATAAATACAGGAGGTTAAAAATTCATAATTTTTTCTTTTATTTTCAAACACTTAGCTTAGGCCACAATATGGCCGTTATAATATATTTTACCTATGTCCTTTGGTAGAGGGAAATAAGATTGTTAAGCTGAAGGAACTTTAAAAAAAAGTTTTGAATTGATAACATATATTTAAAAAAACAAAATTGATTAGAAATTTTAATCATCGTATCTTAAATACTACCTGTTCAGGTTTTTACGCGTAGGCCTATATGATAATTTAGACTTTAAGAAAAGCCACCCTCACTACACCTGACTGAGACTCGAACCCTAATCTTCCTATCTTCAAAAGGTCAGTTTAATATGAGATCATTCGTCCACTGAAGCGGTTTTTTTTTGTCAAAACTCGCATTTAAATGGTTAGGTAATTAATTTCGTGCAAATATCTAAAAAAAAAAAATTATTTCACGCATATATTATTAATTCAAAAAAACCTACAGTGAAGTTTAAATACGTTTTGATGGCCTTTTAAAATATTTCCTAAGAAAATGTTTGTTAAAACATATCTTGCAAAATTTATGCATCTCTATAAATAACAAAATATAGAATTAAGCCTTTTTATGTATTACACATCATTCAAAAAGTCTTCGATTAGCTAAAATGTTACATTTTAAAAATATTATTTGAGAGGTATTTTAAGACTTGGGATTCAAATCTTTCTGACAATTATATGAGAGGATGTAATTTGTATTTATAGTTATAGGGTGGTATATTTGTCCCAGCGTTCACGCCAAAGACTGGACTTCCTGCGAAGGGAAATTGAGGTTCTAGTTTTGGCCAGGTGTGTTGGAAAGTGAGGTTACCCACATTGAAACTATTTTAATTATTTAATCTAATTAATTATTACGTATGTTTCTCCACCCTAATGCCGATGCACCACTCCCTAAACTAACACTGTCATCACTAATAATGCCTTCTGAGAGAATTAGTTGGTTTGATTCCAGGGTATTCATCTGTGATAAAGAGCGGAAGAATATATATAAGCAATGTTTGGAAGGGAGGGAGGTGGTTAAGTTTATATATTTTAACCCATATTCAAATTTTCGTGTTAAAAAAAATAGTATTTTTACTCTCTCACAAAATAAAATATTGTGGTCGTGAAATATACTGCCTTCGAGATAATGATGGTTATTGATATTTTATTTTGCCTCGAACTCAAAAATTAGGATTTAACAATTTTGCCTGTATGTATATCTAAAGCTATGACTGAAATAGTTTTACTAAATTTAGTTTAAACTGTATATTCATTTGTTCTATGGGCCTGCCTCAAAGTGAAGCCACGCTTTTAATTTTAGCTCTAAAATTAAAACCAGTTTACGACTGACCAATTTTTGAGAATTTGAAATTTTAAAAATTAATAAACAATTTTGATTGAAATAGTATATATGAACAGTGTTTTAAAAAATAAATAGCACTGTATATGGGTCTACTTGTTTTTTTGTAGAAATGTTCATTTAAAGTGAAAAAGTTTTTTGATAAAATTATTTTTAAACTATTTTAGAGTAGGCTACATACAAAAATCGTACTTTACGTCTTTGTCATACTATTTATTTTATTAGTTGCCCTCAGAGAAACAAGTTTTCCCACCCCTGGTACAGGTTGTATCGACCATGTCCAGCTTGTATTCTTTGTGTATTAATGTTTTTTGGTCTCTTGTTTATTTTCCCTGATTAATGTTGAACACGTGGTTGTTATAAAGTGCTATAGCTCCTCCAAGTCTTATGAGGCCTTTTTTGACAGCTGTAACTGCAGCTACATCACGAGCCAATAAAGCTATGCTAATATTTTGTCTAAACTTCTACATTTGTAGCAAATTATGATTACATAAGTAGGTATCAGCTAAAAATTATTATAAACACAATAAAATGTGAAAACATTTAGTAATAAAAGTTCATTACATGATAGATGAAGTGTATTTCATAAAGTAGTCATGATTTTTTTTAGCACCACGTCTTACTATCTTTCGGGTTTTACGTCTATATACAAATTACACTAAAGTGTTAGGGGTTAAAGAGATTGTATTTGGATTAAACTTGCCAGCATTTGCAAGCGGGTAAAGTGGAAAACTATTGAGGAAAAATCACCCTCAGTACACCCAACCGGGTTTAAAACCGATCTCCCCATCTTCGGCAGTCTAGTCTATTGCGAGAGTAGTGCCTTAGACCATGCAGCCACCGAATCGGATGCAATTATGTTACTTCAATTATTATTTTTCTTATAGTTGCCGCAAACATCCATGATAAAACCCCATACTTGCTTACGAGCCTGTCTTTTCAGAACATTTCGTCATTACTCATTGTAATTACTCTTTCTCATGTTTCGCTCCTCGGCTCAGTCAAACCTTCACCCAACCCTCTTTCCAGAAGAAAAACGTTCTCTCACCTGTAGATTACTGTAGAACACTTTATATTCAAGGCAATTTAACGATTTATATAACACATTTCCTTTTTTTAAATTGAGTATTTAATAATAATAATCTTTAACACCGCGTCTTACTATCTGTTTGGGCTATACGCTTAATTACTAATTACGCTAACGGGTTAGGAGTTGGGAAGGTTGAATATAGAGGAGGTGAACCCTCATTTGAGTGGAGGTAGAGTGGAAAACTATTTAGGAAAAACCACCCCCAGTTCACCCAAGCGAGATTCAAACCTCGATTTCCCCGTCCTCAGCAGTTTAGCTCAACATTAAACATGTGCGTTAGCTAACTACACCACCGAGGTGTAATTGAGTATTTAATATGGCGGCCGGGGTTCAATCCTTGGTCCCGGCACAGATTTATCTGATACCAAACCCTTCCTTCACCTCTGACAAGACATCTTGTGAATGTGGGGAATGCCAGGCCTCCACCGTAGTTCGGATTCCACGTTAAACTGTAGGTCCTCCATTTCATCTCACATTCACCCTACCATTACACATTAGCGTAAGTGCGTATAACCCGAACGGGTAGTAAGACGCGGTGCTAATAATAATAATAAGAGTNTCTCACATTCACCCTACCATTACACATTAGCGTAAGTGCGTATAACCCGAACGGGTAGTAAGACGCGGTGCTAATAATAATAATAAGAGTATTTAATATTCAATTGCTAAACCTACTGATTATATCTGCATATGACTGGCTAGAATTTAGAACAAACACAACACTCAGTTCTCGAGCCATTAGTTTATCACTGCAAAAGGAATAAGGTGAAGCGAATACTTCAGCCTCGCCGAGAATCAAATCCAGGAACTTAAGTTCAGTATATGAAAACACTACCAACTCAGATAAGGTGTCGGGCCTGTGACGTATCAAGATGCTTTCTATCAGATCGTGGAAGAATAGGTAGGCTCATTCATTATTTGAGTAAGGACTATGAACATATTTTTAAAATAAATGGTACAATATACCTAAAAACTTTCTCAGTTTTTAGGAGCTCATAGCTTAGAAACTATTAGGTATCTTCCATATCCCCGTGTTGGAAAATACTATTTACAAAATACTAAAAGATTAAATAAAATATAACCCTAAAACAACTATGGTAATCTATACTTTAAAATTCGAAACCAAACAAAAGGTAGCCCATGTGTATAGCAACAAACTGAGTGCAAAAACTAACGGATTGCATGGACAGAGATCGTTCATTTATGAGATATGTGGAACGAAATAAAATAATTTGTAATAGAAACACAATAAAAAAAACTTATTTCCAAAGAGCATAACGACGCACTGCGCTATGTCAGCAAATTAGGTCGTTTATTTAAATCGTTTAATTTAATTGTTTATCATTGGGACTACAATTTTTATTATAAGTTTTGTAAAATTTCGATAGACACCCCCTATTTTCCATCTCCATATTTTGGGATTTATAATTTGAAGACTTTTCTTATTATCTAGGGTGTATTAGATTTTCAGCCACCCACTTAGCGAAGCTCTTTTAAAATTCTATTCGATTTTAGCTTGTAAGATATTAGTTTTATAAAGCACTAGCAGTTAGATCCATTCTTCGCCCGGGTAAACAGCGTCAAATGAAAATTTCCAGCCCCAATAACTTCTTGTGTACTCCCATTTTAACTATAATGTTAAATATATCATGTTTATTTTAGATTGTCCCTTTATATTTAACAGTTTTGGTAGTTGTATATCCCTTCTTCCTTCCTCCATTTGCACAGCTACCACTTTATAAATGTCAACATTTAAGACCTATTTGGCTATTTGAACTTGTTCTTGTACCTGACTGCCAAATTTAGATCTTATACTATCCTTAAAAGTTATTTTCGTTTAATACTCCCTCTTTCCTATTTCCCAAGGTCTCATTTAAAAATTCCAAGTTTTCAGTATTTTATGATTAGTTGTTGTAGCTCCTTTACCAATATGCTAAATTTTCATTTTTTACCTTATCTACAAAGTTTTTATATTTATAGTTCTCCCTCACGATTTCCCGGAGCCTTATTTGTAAATTTCCCGTTTTTGGATTTTTCTTGTTATTTGATTTGATCTTCCTGCCAAATTTCCCATTAAAAGGGTGTAAAGGTTAATAACGCCATAAAGGGAAAAAGAACAAAAGTGTAAAAAGGACAAAAAAGGGGTAACAAGTAGATCTAATAAAACTACAAAAGTTAAAAAAGTGGTAAATGAAATAAACATTGCTAAAAGTGAAAAAGTTCAAACAGGTTAAAATATGCCAAAAGCGGAACAAAGAACAGCAATTGCAAAAAAGAATAAAAATATAGCAAAGTGGTAAAAGGGCAAATAGTAAAAAAAGTGTAGTAAGGGTTAAAAGTAGATCTGATACCAAATTTTAAAATTTCAGCTTTCAGTTAAATATGTTAATGCACAGGGGCTACCATAACCCGTATTGCACAACTGTGCGAAATATAGTATTAAATCTACCTCGCAGCAAATCTAATCAAATTTTAACTTTCTGGCTTCCGGGTGCATATTTTCGTGTACAAAGGATATTGATTTTAAAATTTCAGACCTCTGCGATAGATATCACGTAACGCTCATGACAAACAGACGGACAAGCAAATTTAATTCTATTACTATATACTAGTTCAGATACAAATTAACTGCTTATATTCAATTATCCTTCAACAATGCATTGATTATTTTTTTAGTATCTCTAGGTGTTGCGGAGATATTCCAATATATATATATATATATATATCAAAATTAGAGATATCTACTAATGCAAATAATTCTCAAAGTAATCTTCCTAGAAAAATAAGTTAAACCTTTGTTTGCGATGTTAAACTGTGCCTAGATATAAATTTTAGTTAAAGCCGATTTCGAAAGAATCAATTCTTTTATTTTCACTCTTAAAATTATAAAATACCTTTAATTTCAGTCTTGGATTGACGATTTTTTTAAAAACCTGCCAACTTTATGATTATAAACCTAACAACCAAATGTTATTCCGATCGATAAAATATATAATTTCGGCTCTATGCTAATTGATCAACAGAAACACAAACAGACAATAATGCGAAAACCATATTATCATACTAATATTATAAAGAGGAAAGGTTTGATTTTTTGTTTGTTTGTTTGTTTGTAATGAATAGGCTCCGAAACTACTG
>CABEEJ010009090.1:0-12549 GCA_901482245.1 Timema douglasi
TGGTTTTATACTATCCCTCACACCACATAAACTCTGGAACAATTCTACCTTACTCCTCCGGTCCATGACGGATACACACATCCGTGCATTCCGAAAGACGATACCAAACAAACAATTTTAGTAGACTTTTGTGACGGGGATAGCGACCCCTAACTGAAAATTCCGTGGCACCTGATTGTGCATTATTATAGTTGTGTCAATGCTCTCTAGCTGTGAAAAAAGCCAGGGGTTACGATGACGTCATTGGGAAAACCCAGGTTGCAGAAGTCACGATCTATTCTTGTCCTGACTTGTCTTGTCGACCCGCCAGCCTGGCGCCAGGGTTGCGAAGGAGGAGGGGGGTCTCAAGGCAGGGGAACCAATTACCACACTTTACCACCGGCAGCCATAGCGCGAGGTTCATGCTGCTTGTTCCGTGACAGAGCCTTGTGACAGAAGAGCCAATGTTCATTCGACAGAGCCTTGTGACAGAAGAGCCAATGTTCATTCGACAGAGCCTTGTGACAGAAGAGCCAATGTTCACTCTACCCCCGACAGCCATAATAAACTACAACGCCCTAGTCAATTAATAAAATCTCCAACACCTCTATCCTAACAATTAATTAATTAACAATCATTAATAATTAAACATCAAGAACCAACATGTCTTGGGTTGGTAGGCCAGGGGGGTGGTAGGCAAGGTCTGTAGGGGTGGACATTTCGTAATCACTACTTGGGAAAAGAGGTCAGAAGGAGGGGAGGGGTCAGATGAAGGGCGAGAGGGGCAGGAGGGGAAGGGGAAAACCAATAGCCAATCAGAGAGCAGGAGGCGTGGTCATGTGACCAAATCCGGCCAATGAGAGCTCTGTACTACCTGGGCCACCGGGTACTACCACACCAGTGCGTCTAGTGAGTCGAGCGGCTAGTATATGAACAATGAGATCACAAGATCAGTATAGTAAATTTATGAGGACAAGGCGTGAAGCGACTCAACGTAATTGGAGTGGCAAAGTTGGAACAATACGAAACAACTTTTACCACGATTAGACATGTACAGTACACGTAGAATTATCATCTGTCCACCATACAAATACTATTATATTTACTACCCCCCCCCCTCCGCTCCCCCATATCAAGAATGGAAGGATTTGCATAAGTATAACACGAACGTGCTTACAATTCGCTATGGGAAATGTTCTTTGGAATAAAAAAAACTAATAAGTTCAAAGGGGTTTTTATTTTAAAAGATTTAAAAGAAACCCAGCTAGAATAAAGAGGGGCGAATCAGTGGGAACAATTACCATCAGTTTAGTTAGTCAAAGAGAATAATTAGTCCTACAATCCTTAAATGTAAATCTGTTACGTACCAAACCAAGAAGCTTGATTTACATCCAAGTAATCTAGGTGTGAACTATTTTGAAGCTGTGGTAGTGCAACTGCAGAAAATCCCAAGCTCATTCCTGTGGAGATGACTCCAAAAGATGATATAACTCCTATCCATACCTGTTAATAAAATCATGGTATTTACACGTATGTTCATGCTTGTAATCATACATTATATATTAATGTAAATACTTTAGACAGAATTCCTAAGTTTAATTCAGTACTTCTAAAATAATCACACGTACAGTTGAGTTAATTTGATTGATTAAAATTCCTATAAATTAATTTTTAAAGCTTGAAAATGTAGATAGATTAGACAGTACGCCTAAATTTAATTCATTACTTCTAAAATAAGTACAAATATATATATATATATATATTGGAAAATTAGTATTACTATTATCACCGCGTCTTACTACCCGTTCGGGTTATACGCTCTTACGCTAATGTGTAATGGTAGAGTGATTGTAAGAGGAAATGGAGGACCTACAGTTTAACGTGGGATCCGAACCACGGTGAAGGTATGAAATTCCACACATCCACAAGTTAAGAATAATACACGTCTTGTCAGAGGTGAAGGAAGGGTTTGGTAATCAGATAAATCTGTGCCGGTACCAAGGATTGAACCCCGGACCCCAGTACAGAAGTCTGACTGACACCTTACCCCTAGACCACCAGGTCACCTATACTAAAAAATTAAAACTTTACTCAGTATATAGATTAATAAATTATATCGCCATATCATTCAACATTTATATTATTCAATGCTTGTGAGATTTGCAGGAATGTCAATTTTATAATCTCAAGAAAATTATGATTTTTGAAGAGTCTACAAAAATTTGTTCAAAATAAGTTAATTATCAAAGCTTTTTATCATGTTTAATACGCTGATGTGTACTGACATCAAAGTAATTCAAATAAAACATCTTACTTGTTGAAGAATAGACTTGTAGTTTCGTCCTTGCGGGTCCATTTTCAAGGATATTTTTGCTCTGAAATATTGATTCACAACGTACACTTTAAAAACAAAAGCTCACAAATAATTGAAAACATTAATTTTAAAAATAGTTAAAACAACTCTGACAAAGATGGTTTTAAATTGTTCCAACAATTTGTCGCTTACATATTAAATATCACATCAACAATCAATACAAAAAACTACCTTACAATTCACTTGTTTTCAATCATCAATGGCTGATGTCTTGTATTTATTTAGCACCGCGTCTTATTAACTGTTCGGGTTACACGCTTTAAGTACGGTACTAATTACGCTAATGGATTAGGAATTGGGAAAGTTGGATTAAAGGAAGTGAACTCGCATTTGCGTGGAGGAAGAGTGGAAAACCATTTAGGAAAAACCACCCCCAGTTCACACGACCGAGATTCGAACCTCGGTCTCCCCGACCTCAGCAGTCGAGCTCAACACGACAAGCGCGTTAGCCAACTACGCCACCGAGGCGGGTTTGATGTTTTGTAATTCATAGACAAAAATACTACCTTCTTAAACCTAAAAACCTAACCTCACAATACAATTGAATCTGATTTTCTTTTCTAGGTTAGTTACAGTATACTTTTATCCAAAATATTTCTCATACAATTCTTAATATATTAAGTTTCAATCAATTGACATTAATGTGAAAAAATATTTTAATCGAAATAGCAAAATACACTTTTTCGAAATTTTATTTATATTTAAATTTGTAGGCTAAATTTTCTTTCTGGAAGATTAATTTCAAAAATTTTGAATATAACTATAACCACAAAATATATGTATTTTAATTCTCTTAACTAGTTTTGTTTAATGTGCATAAAGTGTTCAATCATTACTGTGGGTAAATTAAATTCCATAAAACTGTTTAAACAAAGCCTAACCTTTAAATAAATAATTCCCTTTAGATAAAAACAAAAAACAAACAAATCTTCTACTCCGGTTTACACTAACCTTGCTCGTTCGCTAGTGCCCTATAGGGAGGGCTTCTTCTGGAGTCACTCTCAGCACCTTTTGGACTGATCCTTAAAAACAATCTTTACATTTGACGGGCTGACATACAACCTGCATTACACCCATGTACCCAGAGGTCAATCACATCCAGATTTTATCTCAACTATCATGAATGTTATCAAAATAAAATATTTCTAAATTCAACTCTTAAAGTGCACCTAAGAGTGATATAAGCCCTACATTAGCATTCGATCCACGTTCCAAGCATATCATATCCCCAAGCTTAAACCTACTATGAACTCAACACAGTCATTTTTTCTACTCGCCTCCTATGGGTACCACACGCCTCGGTGGTGTAATTAGCTAACGCGCTAGTTTCGTGTTGAGCTAGATTGCCGAGGACGGGGATATCGAAGTTCTAATCTCGCTGGGGGAAACTTAGGGTGGTTTTCTTAGTGGTTTTCCACTCTACCTCCACGCAAACGCGGTTTCACTTCCTCTATATTCAATCTTCCCTATTCCTAACCCATTAGCGTAATTAGTACTTAAACGTATAGCCCGAACGGGTAGTAAGACGTGATGCTAAGTATTACTATAAGTACCCATTTCTAGAAGTACCTCTCAACTCTTGTATCAAACTCAAGACTTCTCAAAGGTATGCTAGTGTGGTTACAATTCTTCTAAACGCTAGCCTATACTCAAGTCTAATGTAGGCATACTACCTCTACATTCAGCCCCTCACTAGACTGACCGACGAAATTGACACCCGTCGGAATAGGATAATCTGTGTAATCAACCCTCAAACAAAATTGCTATGTTCATCAGAATTGGGAACCAAACTTTTCGCTCTAGTTTCTGTAACTATTAGAAAGCGAACCTGACATCCTTGTCATTGTCTATATAATTTATATATATGTATATATATATATATATATATATATATATATATATATTCTATATTGGACAAAAGACAAATTATAAAAGAAAATATGTTTAAGGTATGCAATTACATGAGCATCAATGTTACCCGGCTGTATCCGGTTGAAAAAACAACTATCAAGCTCCCATGTTATCAATAAGATTTTTTTTACTACTGTAAATTCTCCAAAAAAACATCGGGGGAGGGGGTACATTTCCCTACCCTGAATCTGCCACTGACTACAACAATAATAACTTAACTAATTTGTTTGCTTTGAGTTGAAATGTGCACTTCACACAACCATAAGATCTAAACTATGTTTTGGAAATATCATTAACCAATTTCAGACAGTTGGGTATTGTGAGATCAATTAATAAAAATGTTTAAATAAATGGACATTATTAGTGAAAATAATGTGGAAAAAGTCCAGAATAAGTCANAAACTTGTCAGAAGTGTTATGCCCATCTTGATAATATGGAGGACTAAATATCCACGATGGATGACAAATAATGCCTCAGGACCCGTTGTTCATGGTTCGAACCCAACCGGGGTCAACGGATTTATCTTGAGCGATAACACTCCATAGCACAACTTCCTTCGGATTGTAAGTAAAGCCTTTGTTCCCATGTCGAATGTGTCATGTAAAATAACGCTGTAAGGTATGTGAAAATACCTTTCCGGGTAAAATTTGTAGACCCTTTCGCTCTCGCTCATAGAAATTCTCGTGTGCTGATATATTATCAGTCAGTTTAGAAAGTGCACGTTAAATACCGCAAATAAAAAAATACAAATACTGAGTTGATTATAAAGCAATGTCATGTCATTATCGAGATAGACTAAATTATTATTATTATTATTATTATTATTATTATTAGTACCACGTCTTACTACCCGTTCGGGTTGTACGCACTTACGCTAATGTGTAATGGTAGGGTGATTGGGAGATGAAATGGAGGACCTACAGTTTAACGTGGAATCCGAACCACGGTGGAGACCTGGCATTCCTCACATTCACAAGCTGTCTTGTCAGAGGTGAAGGAAGGGAGAGATAGACTAAACGCTTGTCAAAAGAGTAGTATAAATCTAGAAAGAAATGACATCATTGACTAACTAGATAGTCTAAGTCAGTGGTTCCCAAAGTGGGCTGTACCGGTTACGTATTGGGAGCGACCGTGTTCAAAGCGACCGGCGTTGGAAGCAATTACAAAAACGTTCATCGTGTTCAGCGCGATCAAACATGTTTTTAAAATTAACCCAAGCGAATGAGCTAGTACGTATCAAAAATAATATGTAAATAAAAGAATTAAAACCCTAGCTAACATAGCATAATCTAACTAACCTAATCTTACCTAACTAACCTTATTTAACATAACCTAGCCTGACCAACTTAAATCTAAGGAATTAGGTGAACCTGCAAGAAAACGGTGCAAGACCTACATAAAAATGGATAAAAGAATTTATAACATATTCTGGGACTTAGAAAAGACAAAGGACTTGAAGATATGTCTCAATGCGTTAAGCTATGTGAATAAACTAGTTTAGAATTTTGTACTTATGTATTATGAACATTGGACATTGAACTTATAATATATAATAATAAAAATAATTATTGATAGAGATTAAATATCTCTGAAACGAAATTCAGTAAAGCAATAGACTAGATACGTAAAGGAAAATAACATAATGTGGTTGCTTTCAACGCGCATGTTAAAAACCTGGTCGCATTCAACACGAGTTTGGCTTGGCCGCTCTGAAGACTGTCGCTTCCAACATGACACCAGGCTGTACTACCCCCTAAGGAGAGGTGGGATTACTTATGGGGGTGCTAAGTGAAAATTGGGGTTACAGGGGGGTTCTAGAGGGGATGGTTTACCCATCTATCGCATCATGAATTTACCGAACAGAAAAGTAATTAATAAATGTGTCAATGTGGTATCTATGAGCCTTGCTAAGAGACTATGTCAATTTAAAATGCTGTTATCAATCGATAAAGTTATTTAAATGTGTTTAATTAATTTAACTATAAAGTTTTAATTTAATTTTAAATAAATGAGCCATTACATATTACGGTTTTGAGTTTTGCTGAGTTACTTCCCTCCTTAGTGAGTCATGCAAACTATTTTTCTGAATAATGTTCTCTATAGGACAGGAGAAAGCGTTTATGGACCCAAGGGAGTGATGGTCCTTAAAAACGTTTGCCAACCACTGGTATACCTCGATAGTGACACGCTTGGCCTTGCCGGAGAAGCCCGTACAGACCAAAATCAACTGCTCGCGAGCTATTCTCGAACAGTTCGCGAACACGACGTCCACACCAAATGTTTTGAATAATGAAGTCATGTTCTCCATGTGGTTTGAGAGCAGTCCGTCAGCAGTTCGCAAAATGTCGATGTCATTGAGTGAGGAAGATGATGATGATGATAATAATGATAATAATAATAAACACGTCCACACTGCAAGTGCTGTTCGCCACGTGTTCGCTAAAAGTTTCTTTGGTGTTACCGCTCATGTAGCGAACTTCTACCGAACAAAAACACCGAACACGAGCTGCTCACGATCTTTAGTACACACCGAGTTCGTCAGTTTTTCGCGAACAGTTCTCGAGCTTGGTGTGTATGGGCCTTTAGGCCTTCTTAACGCACGAGGTTCACGATGGCTCACGGGACCTACTCGATATGGGTAGCTCTAATTTGGCTAGTCCAGTGGTTTTCAAAGCGTGTGCCGCAAAATTCTTGAAGTTATATTATTGTTGATAAAAATATAATTAAAATTAGTTTAAATCAATATTAATTTTTTTAAATAAAAAAAATACATGAACGTTCGAAAGCTTTAATATATTTATTTTGCTGAGAATTTAGAAATTAATAATAATATTGCCATTTCTTACACATAATTGAATTCCTGTTTGAATAGAGGACATACACACACATTTCCTGTTCAACTGAAAGAAGACTCAGCGCATGCGCATGCCAAGAGTCTCCCGTAGTGTCGCTAACTTGCACCTTCAGTGTGCCGCGAGGGCTCAAAGCAAATAATAGTGTGCCGTGAACAAAAAAAAGAAAGGATTGTGAACCCCTGTCCGCTAGTCCTTCAACGATTGCGTCGACTGGGTGAGTTAACTCACTTTCTGCACTCGATACATCAACCCGATTGTTTGATATATTCGACGATGGCTACTGACCGGCACGTTTTCACTCCTACGTCAGTGTTATAAACATGCATCACCCCTATCAAGAACTACAATCCGTTTGCCCTGAAAGGTGTGTAGCTTTTAATATAGGGTCATCGTGTAGTTTTTCAAGGAAAAACTTATACCTCTCAGGATAAACGGAGTGTACACTGCGCTTGTAAAGAATGGTTTGGATTAACAATTTTGGGGGCTCTGTGCCAAGAAGAACTTGGGGCCCTTAAAAGTTAATTCCCCAATCAATGATAATGAATATTACATATACATCATACATTAATAATTTTATTTAGAGACAAACTTTTTTTGTAAACGTTAACTGTGAGTTTTGTTATTAACATATTAATTATTGATACTATAGTTACTGTTAAACTATACAGTCTATTATAATACTGAGTGGATTATAGTTCTTTAATTAATGGCTAATATAATAATAATAATAATAATAATAATAATAATAATAATAATAATAATAATGATGATGGACATTATATAATTAGAGACTATTTTCATTGCATTTTATGTAGGCCGCCATCTGCAGATAAAATAGTAATACTATTAGTATAGTAAAAAGAATTTAATTAATTAAAACCTTTATTTGCGTTTTACTCACATCACATTTAGTTAATTATTCAATATTAAAATTTTTATTATTTTACCTCAGAAATTATTGACAATAGAAAATCAATGTTTATTTTTTTGTCAAAAGTCAACGGTACCATCTGCAGATATGTAATATTTACTGTTTGCCAAAAGCAAAGGTTGTGTTAATTTTTGAGCACGTACTTTCAGACTTCACGTAATACCAGGCTACCAGCGCCAGGGAATTTCTAGATTAGTTTGGGATTAAGTTTACGAAAAAACACAAAAATAATGAAATATAACACTATCACAAAATAAATATGACAAGTCAAAATGATTTATTTGCCAGCCCTAACCTCGGGGGGAGGGGGGGGTGCGTGGTACACTTGGCACATGCCTTAATCCAGGCCTGTCTGTTGACTAAAGAGTAATGGATGTAAAGTACTTAAAATGACTAATCTGACAGGGACAGGTGTTTCTGATGGATATTTATATTTCTTCTATTGCATGAGACTACTTGACAAATATAAATTGCCCACAAAAAAAAAAGGGTTGGCTTTTGATTAAACAAAAATTTTAAATATTTTGATAAGTGCGTTTTAATATATTTGGGAAATATTGTGGGGAGGGGGTAAGATAGGTCCAGCCCCTCTAAAATAGAAATGGGAGGAAGGATTGAACTCACCCAAAACCCTCCCCCTCCCCCCCAACGGTTTCGGAACCCCTGGAAATAGCCAATTCATGAAGTGGGCAGAACAAGCGCTACACAATTCATGAACTGGACTATATTTGTCCCAATTCTTGAAATGGTCAGGAGAGGTCAGTTCACGGAATGACATAAATTTTCCCAATCCATGAACTGGGAAAATTCACGAATAAGGTGTAACACATATAAGTAAACCTTTTATAACCATATCCCGATACTTTTATATTTTTTAATTGGCAATTAGGTATTTTTCCGAAATACACGTTTATACAATAATGAGTGGTGTATGACTCTTTCACGGGACAAACCTAGATGGTTCGGTGGTGGAGAATTATTGCACTAATCCAAAAGTTCCGGGCCCGATCTTTGTGTCCAGGTAATATTTTTCAATCTTTGAAAGAACTCAATTAATTGTTAGTTATAGATTTTTCTCGTTAAGGATTTAAACAATCACTATATTAAAATAAATTACATGGAATATTTTTCTATATAGAGTACATAACATTTTAGACATAACCTTTAATATATGAACAGCGTCAAAACACACAATATCCTTAAATTGTTCAGTATAATTTAACCACATTCCAAGAGATTATCAAAAAATGTTGTAATAAATGTAGTAAGATTATGTAAGTATGTTTTTCATCAACTAAAAACTTACCTAATATCTCGCAAACTAGGATGACAAATTTGCAGGTAGGAAGTAGTCCAGCTCAACTAGCTTTAGGAAACGGTTATATAAAGATGGATTTAAAAATTTATAGCATTGTTGCACCCTAAGAAATCTCTTCAACAGGCCACACGCATCCTTGGTGTCAAGTAGTTGTTTTTATTAGTTGGAGGATTACTAACTAAACACTAATTTAACGTTGGCACAAACTAGGCAAAGCTGTTGTGTGTGAAACTTTGTTGGGAAGAAGAAACAAATCCTATATCACATTAGCATAGCCAATGAAAAAGATTATCTTTATTGGACATGCATATGTATAAGTCTAACTAGTAGCGCTTCTTAAGAATCTTTTAAGAACTAATTGGATTGCAGTAGTAAACGCACTTCAATTAACACTTATTCAAAACTTAATAGTGATTACATCGATCTTATTATTTTTACATCTAAAATGTAGTCATGGGTAGAGATTTTTATGCCTTTCATAGCTTTATTATTTATTTATTTTACAAATGGAACGTTAACCAATTCTAGGATAGACTACATTAACAGTAAGTATATTTTATGACACATAAAGTATCAAAATTTAGTTGAGTCTATGATATAAAGTTAGCCTATTTCTAATATGCATGGGGTAGTAATTAACAGCTGATTCTGTGACACATAGAGAATAAACTATAATCTTTTATAAATTATAAGAATACTGATTGAATAAATTAGTCAATTAAATTCTCTATTGAAGGGGACCTACCCTAAAGCACAAATATTGGGAGGCTATCCCCCCCAATTGGGCATGTCCATGTCAGTGCTGGTTTACTTCCTTTGACTATCGTTATCATACCTACCCAGTATGTTAAGTCGCTAATAAGTATTTTGTTGAACATCTTGATTGAAATCAACGTTCCAGACAAAATAACTGCCAAAGAGAAATGAGAAAGGGAATGAGAAAGCACTTGTTAACTATAGCTTGATTTTAGTTGGAAGAACAATTTAGACAATTCAAACTTTTTTTTTTTGCAGTCAACATTTTAGTATATTATTTGTGTTATTTTATAGGTATTGTTAACATCTATCAAATATGTTAGCTTCAAATAACACGACTTGATGTATGAATATATTAAAATTGTTTTAGTAACTCTAGTAACTACCAAATACTTTTCTTTCTATCAAGATCAGGGTATAGATGACCACAATAGACTCAACGGGTCTTATGGAATGACACACTTTACCAGTGAGCTATTCAGTATTATTCCCATGCTCAGAGTAATTCTTCACTCATAGCTGAGTCTGTGATGGACGTGAGGAATCGTCAGCTACATATGAGGAACCAATATTATCGCGAATTATTAAGTACCACAATTATCTGTGACTCGGTAGGGCATATGTAACTGAAGATTCCACACATCCACCACAGACTCGGCCTTAAACTATAAGTGAAGAATGATCCTGAGCACTGGAATAATCCTGGCTAGCTCAGTGGTAAATCATCGGGGCGTTAAGCCAAAGGTTTTGGGTTTGATTCCCTCTCCATATGTAATTTTTCAACTAATTTAAATTAACTCTAATTTAAGTTTGAAAGTTTTTATGTAATTGGATTAAGGCTGGCACAGTGTAGTATTTTAATATATTACAGAAGTCGCTCTATGCCATGTTTCCGGACAAGCGGTGCCAAATTTAGTCACCCCCTCCACATCACTCCCCATCCCTCAAAACCCTAACATACACACTAATTATATCTATGAACGTTAAAAACAAATATGGGAAGACTAGGGGTAAAAAGGATATTAAAAATTATTAAAGTCCAAAACTTTTTTTTAATGATCGTCCCATAGACCTTTTACTAAATATGCTGATCCATTTTTTTAAACATGATTGACCTTGAAATTGGGGGTGCATTTGTTGTCCTAAATTGATCTCAGCTTCCAAGTTAATTATTTAGAAATGTTCAACTGTTTGCTAGACTCCCCACTCACTCTTTACCATAGTTAAGACTTTTATTTTTCTTTGCACCATGTCTTACTACCTGTTCGGGTTATACGCTTATGCACAAATTACGCTAGTGGTTTTAGGGATTAGGAAGGTTATATTTAGAGAAAGTTTTCCCGCATTTGCGTAGAAAGAGAGTGGAAATCAATTTGGAAAAGCCATCCCCAGTAGGCTACACCCAACCGAGATTCGAACCGGGATCTCCCCATCATCGGCAGTCTAGTCTATTGCCAGAGTAGCGCCTTAGACCATGCGGCCACCGAATTGAATGTTTAAGCTTATTTATTCAAGAGTATCTCACACCAAGTAGGGTGTGGTGCGTTGGTACGGAAGTAGTCTCACGTTACGTGCACGCTTGTTTGAGAGCGATGCGGCGAGTTGCGTTACGTATTTGCATCACCTTAGTTGAGCATCATTTTGAATGCGTCATTTCTTGGTGAAAGACGATTTTTTGAAGTGGGCAGGGTATGAGTAAATTTTCGGAAAAAAAAAACATGCGTTTGTTCCTCTTATAAATTTCTTAAGCATTTAACACTCATGTTGGACCATTATTATACCCTATGTATATATATAGCTAATAGTTCTATGTTCACAATTATTGTTTGGGATCAATTGCAGTATTTTTATTGTTGTGTAAAGGTTTTTACCATATTGTTTTGGAAGCTTATTTGTTTTTAGTGAAATGTCAAATTAGGCTATGCAATAATTAATATTGCTGATAATGACGAGGTTGGGGTTGGAATCCCAGACAAAAGTAGTGAGGTGGATTTTCCTGATCAACGAAAATGCAGGGAATTTCTTCAAAAACTATGCCTTCCTCACCCAAACACTAAACCATTACTTTTCTTTTCAACTTTTTGAAGTTATCATTTTTTCTATACAAAATTAACTGTTTAGATATTATTTAAATAAAGAAATATTGTCATCTCAATAAATCAGATTAGCCTGAAACAAAAATCAACCATTTGTAAGTAAGTAATATTATATCGATATAGTAAATTATAATTTGTTTTAAGATCTTACTATGACTGCAATTTATATAACTCAAAGATGAATATTTCATTCATTGCAACGGTTTGTAGAGGCTTTGATTTGTAAAGAACCTGCGGCGTTAGCCCCCCCCCCCCCCCCCCACCCCCCCCACCCCACCCCCCCCCTCCAACCCCCCTCCCCCCCCCCCCCCCCCCCATCCCCCCCCCC
>CABEEJ010009091.1:0-20314 GCA_901482245.1 Timema douglasi
CCATACAACTGTCTGGCTGTGTGTCACCATCTCAGCTTAGAGCCGTGGCTTTCATGATGCCATACAACTGTCTGGCAATGTGTCTGAATCTCAGCTTAGAGCCGTGGTTTTCATGATGCCACACAACTGTCTGGCTGTGTGTCTGCATCTTAGATTAGAGCTGAATACATTTTACTGATAGGACTAGGACTAAGAAGGCTCCCCAGGGGATTTTTGTAATAGATTTGTATAAAACCAACAGTTTATGAACTATATGCAAATATACTTTTTAAATGGCGATCTGGGAAATGGTGAAATTATTGTTATGCTATTTGATGAAGATAAATGTTTCATTTATCTCAATATGTTTCTGTAACAGTATAATATATTATTACATTTATGCTATTTGGCTGAGTGTGATGCTCTTTTTTTACAATAATGTATCTGCAATAATATATATCACTTTGTTTCACATATCTTACTAACTTATATTGAATGTTACCATTTTAGGTAAATGAGCTAGAAAGTTTGCACTTTACACAAAGCTGTTTATATATTACTACGCTAGTGATAATATAGTATAGCCCTGTCTTATAGGTTGTTGGACCCTTAAATAACATGAATAGGAATATATTTAGCTATGTTCAAACTTTTTCTCTATCGTCAAATATATTTCAATAAACAACTTTATAGCGTAAGTTACCTGGTGTTCTAGGAGTAAGGTATTATTCTTCTGTACTGGGGATCTGAGGTTCAATCCTCGGTCCCGGCACAGATTTATCTGATTGTAAAACCCTTCCTTCACCTCTGACATGACATCTTGTGAATGTGTGGAATGCTAGCCCTCCACCGTGGTTTGGATTCCACGTTAAACTGTAGGTCCTCCATTTCATCTCCCAATCACCCTACCATTACACATTAGCGTGAGTGCGTACAGCCCGAACAGTTAGTAAGACGCGGTGCTAATAATAACATTAATAATAATAACTTCATAGATTACAAATCGACGGTCTAATATAACATTCATTCAAATAATTGACCTAAGAAAACCACCCTAAAGACATTGCAAACCAATTTAATTTTTTCGACTAAAAATGATTATGTCAGCAAGATCAATCATGGAGTACGTTTTGATAATTAAAAATAGACAGACAAAAAATTAGTTCACTAGTTAAAGGAGCTGCCCCAAATCATAAATGGCTTATGTACATTACATTTAAAAAACTTGTCCAAAGAACATGTTGAGGATTGTGTTTTAAATGTAACTTAACCAGCATATCAATAACTAACCAACGACAGTTTTGGAGTATGTTGGTTAGACTTTATATTCTGAAAGTGAGGTTTAATTCTGACCAAGTGCACTAAGTGTAGTTTATTTCCATCTTAGTTTCTCATTAGCTTTACATTTTGATGCTGGTACTTTAATTTTAAACCCACCCAGCTCATTTTATGTCATTAAATTAGCTTAAAAAAAGTTGCCGATATTTGAATCGGAAAGTAAGAATGATACTTGAGTTTTTATTTGCAAAATTATTTTCTACCCGTCTGGGCTATCCAAATATTTATATTGCTTAAAGGATATACATTTTAAGTAAATGTAGCCCCATTTGTATATAGGGATAGGGGAAATTGATTAAGAATTATCTTCAGTATATGCTTGTGGAATTCAAACCCCAACAGCCTCATCACCTAGAATCAAGTCTATAGCTAGACTGACATCTTAGACCATGCATACATCGATGATAGTGACCTAAGGTTAAGGAAATACAGAAAAATTGTCGTAGAAATAAAAGTACATTTTTTACGGCCTCAATTAAATATAATTTCACTTTATTGTTAGAGTCATTTTATAGGTATTGATAACTGCTATCAAAATTGAAAGCATCAGATCACACGACTTGATGTAATAATGAGTGAAAGTAGATTTAGTAAGTTTTCTAATTGTAAAATAATGTTCTCCCAATAAAGAGAGAATATACTGTAGGTATTTAAGTCCAGTAAAATGTAATCAACATACTGTACACGATCTCGGAAGTCCTAATACGAGTCGATTCTGTCCTGAATCTGGTATAGATGTGACATGAAGTGTTCTTCAGCCGACAGCTCCAATTGCAGCACGTATCCCTTTCTTACCGGGGAGAGAGAGGGCTCGCAGAAGTCATTTACCAATCACAGGGTTGATCATTGGGATTATAGGGCTAGGACTGGTCCAGAAATGACCTTATGTAACATTGCGCGTGGCTCCTGGGCATGGGAACATGGTGGGAGGGGGGGAGGGGGGTGGAGACCAGAGAATTAGTAACGATCGGAATAAAAAGTGCCATAATCAAGGCAGTCCTACACTAGGCAGCTTTTAGACACATTTTCATCCAATATATAAAACCGGCCTCGCGCTATAGTGGTTAAAGCCTCTGGCTGCTTTTATATAGATCCAGGGCTCGATCCCAGGATGGTACCAGGGGATTTTTCTCAAAAGGGCATTCGTGATCAAAGTCGCCATGGTTTAGGTACATTCTGGCATCCTATTAGTAATGGTATATTTGTTCTAACTGGTCCTTACAGAAGTATGTAGCCCACACATGCCATCATAATATTATCATTTATAATTATTGTCTTTACCCATTTTGATGGCCCAGTCATCTAACGCGCAACTATCGCAATAGATTAGACGGCCGATGATGGGGAGTTCAAGGTTCGAATCTCTGTCGGGTGCACTAAGGGTGGTTTCCCCACGTTTCCTCCATGAAAATGCTGGTGCACTTCCTTTTAATAAAACCACTCTAATCCCCTCCAGTAGCCGAACAATCTAAAGCATCACTCCCATGTTAGATTGGTCTGCTGATGACGGGAAGATCAGGGTTTGAATCTCGGTAGGGTCTACCGAGGATGGATTTCCTTAAATGTTTTCCCACTCTCCTTCCACGCAAAATGCTGGTAGACAAACATCTGAAATGCCCCCTTCCTTATCCCTACTCCATTATATCATATATGCGTGTAGGCCAAACGGGTAGTAAGACAAGGTATTAAAAAACCTTATTTTTCAGTTTGGGGTATTTAACGTGCATATTCTGGATTGTATCAGTGCACAACTTTTAAACTTATTTGGTTCTAATCTGTATCAGTGGTCGTACGGTATAACTCCCGCGATATTCTGTGTTGTTGTGCACTGCACACACTTTATTACTCTTTTATCTTAAACTCGACATTTACTAACAGTTCGTAAGATTTGTGGAATGGAATAACTTACTCTCTGGCATTACGAACTAACAACACTGCTACATAAAGATTGAGAAACGAGAAACATCTTTGTCCACCAAATAGCAAAATAATAATCTATTTTCAATGACCTGAATTAAAAAGTATATAGCCTATATTTGCAAATGGCTGAGAAACTATTGGTTTTATAAATATATATTTTAAATAGAATATTTTTATCTTTACTAGTACTACAATTTTACAATTTTGAATTTTTTCGTATCTCAAATAGTTGCGGAGAGTTTATGAACATTGGAAAATCTCCTTTATGTAAA
This sequence comes from Timema douglasi, assembly GCA_901482245.1. Classification (NCBI taxonomy): domain Eukaryota; kingdom Metazoa; phylum Arthropoda; class Insecta; order Phasmatodea; family Timematidae; genus Timema; species Timema douglasi. The sequence continues at coordinate 3,510 of CABEEJ010009091.1, forward strand.
TTCCCTCGAAGTCATTTTCATTGGGTAATGATAGATAATGATAAACAGTATCTATATTTGAAATTTAATCAAAATAAGTACGACGGATTGAGAGAAATGGCATTTTTGTTATTTTGCCCTTCAGTAACTACCATTAATCTTAGTGTTATTTATCTAATTCCAAAAACCTCTTAGGGAATGCCTTATGAAAACCCCTGATACCTAATTTTAACCCAATTGGTAAAATAATGTTTGCTCTAACCCAAGGTACAGAAAGACAGAAGGTAATGCGAAAACAAATTTTGTTTTGTTTCGGGGGTTCATGAAACGTTGACATTTATCAAAATCTCGAGTTCAATATTTGACGATCACAATACTTTCTCTCTGAGGTGTCTAGAGGAAATTAAAAATAAGTGTCATATTCTGAAAATTGAAAAATGACACCTGTATACGGGAATCGAACCCGGGACCTTCGGCTTAGCACGCTAATGCTCTAACCACTGAGCTATCCAGGATTCATCCCGTGACCATGGTCATTCTTCACTCATAGCTTAGGGCATTAAAATTAAATGGTTTACAAGTAATCAAGCTACATCTGCGTGTAGGGTAAGAGGGAAAACATTTAGAAGAACACACCCACAGTACCCATCCGAGATTTAAACTGTGGCCTCCCGTCACTGCTGAACTATATCACGTGATACTGACGTCTTTTCGATTGTTTGTACTATCGATAAAAACAGACATAGTTTGTTGAGTGTCTAGAACATTATATATATATATATATATATATATATATTGTTTATCAATGGGACACTAAGATAAATGAATAAATTTATAACCGAGCGGAAATATATATATTCTCGTACATATTATTAATATTAATTTAAGATTTCTATAATAATTTTCTAATAATTAGCTCATATTTTTATTTACAATTTGTCCTCACCTACGCCCGGACTTAATGACGTTTCTTGCCCAGAGTGCCACGAAGTATCTACGGGCGCCATCTTGATATAGTGGTTAAGAAACCTTTTATTTAACTGCACCTAAACCCCTCTTGTAACAGAGGAACATTTAAAAAAAAAACAAGTTTCAATTAAAAATAAATATTTATAGATCAATTTACATTTTAAAGTTGTGTATGTGTCTACATTCTGTGTAGAGATCTTTCGTGACACTAAAGTAAATAAATATATCTAATAATACTATTAGTAAATCTGGTTGAGACTGCATTTGTACATTTGCGAAATAATTGTACATGACTAGCAAAGCTAAGGCGATTGAAATTATTTTCATTTGGATACAGCTTTATCATATTTGATATTAATAATTTATGAAAAACTCCATTTTATGACAAAAATCGAACTCGATACTCTGGTTAGTACGCCAATGCTCCACCCCTGAACTGTCCAGCATTCTTACCAAGCTCGCGGTTATTCTTCACTCATAGTTTAAGGCAGAGTCTGTTGTGAACGTGTGGAACTTACCAGTCGCCCATTTAGATATCATTTGTTCATTGAATCCATAGCAAACGAAAGCTTGGGAGTAGAAAATAAATAAATTTACAATAAAAATCAGCAAAAAAGGCTTTTAAAAACACCTAATATTCAAATATGATAAGGAATGGGTTCATTGCCTATTCTATTTTTTTATATAAAAATTTGATAAACACCCTTATAGTTCCAGCAGAAGATATCTCTCTCTTACCTGACACAAACCCAGATTGTTCCTACACCACATAGCCTATCTCACCGATAGAATTATTTAAATATGAGTTGGTGGAGGTCTAGTGTAATAGGACGCTAATAATGATTAGTGGATGAATTATTGCCGAGCTGTGTGTCACGTACAGAAAGAAAATGAGAACACATGAAGAGGAAGATCAACGACATGTCCGACATTCAGTTCTCTCTTGAGCCTTACTTACACAACTGATCTCCTTTGTCCAGCTACCCAATAGTGGTGACTACTAGCCGGTGTTCAACACAACTGGTCTCCTTTGTCCAGCTACCCAATAGTGGTGACTACTAGCCGGTGTTCAACATACTTGGTCTCCTTTGTCCAGCTACCCAATAGTGGTGACTACTAGCCGGTGTTCAACACACTTGGTCTCCTTTGTCCAGCTACCCAATCCTGGTGACTACTAGCCGGTGTTCAACACAACTGGTCTCCTTTGTCCAGCTACCCAATCCATGGTGACTACTAGCCGGTGTTCAACACGACTGGTCTCCTATGTCCAGCTGACTACTAGCCGGTGTTAAACACAACTGGTCTCCTTTGTCCAGCTACCCAATCTTGGTGACTACTAGCCGGTGTTGAACACAACTGGTCTCCTTTGTCCAGCTACCCAATCCTGGTGACTACTAGCCGGTGTTCAACACAACTGGTCTCCTATGTCAAGCTACCCAATCCTGGTGACTACTAGCCGGTGTTCAACACAACTGATCTCCTATGTCCAGCTACCCAATAGTGGTGACTACTAGCCAGTGTTCAACACAACTGGTCTCCTTTGTCCAGCTACCCAATCCTGGTGACTACTAGCCGGTGTTCAACACAACTAGGTCTCCTATGTCCAGCTGACTACTAGCCGGTGTTCAACACAACTGGTCTCCTTTGTCCAGCTACCTTATAGTGGTGACTACTAGCCGGTGTTCAACACAACTGGTCTCCTTTGTCCAGCTACCCACTAAGGTGACTACTAGCCGGTGTTCCACACAACTGGTCTCCTTTATCCAGCTACCTTATAGTTGTGACTACTAGCCGGTGTTCACCAACAATTTACTTCGCGTTAGTTCTTACCAGACATTCTGGGAATTTAAATGGGATGATTGCAAATCAAGGAGGATTGATCTCAGAAGGTGCTTTAAATAATGTTTAACCATCAGCGTCTCGTAGATATTGGTGTTGCGTAATCGAGCTCAATTGCGACGTGTCAAGATGGATACAGTCCAATTCTCATAGGAGGCTGGAAATACAAAAATTGTACTTGATCAACTTTAACACATTCATACTTCAGCTCATGTGAACTGCCACTTTCACTTTTTAAAGATATTATCAAAAACACTAAGCTACCATTAATAAAATAATAGAATAGGTACTTTCAATGTTGTTTGCAAAATATTTGTTAAGGCCCTTTCAACAAAAATTTGACTGTATGTGTTTTAAAGGTAATAATTCAGTTAAACATGTGATAGTTTTAAAGCAATGAAATAAATTTTGAAATTATTGTTTTAGAAGTACTCATTAGATATTTATATATATATATTTTTTCTTTTCAAAATGGGTATAACTTTACAAACTACTCTTTACGCCACTGTTAGTGTCAAATAGCCGAAGCTATTATTTACGATTTTTAGAGAGGAATTCTCCATTTAGATATTTTCTGAAAATTGATAAAATGACACCTTAACACGGGAATCAAACCCGGGACCTTTGGCTTAATACGCCAATGCTCTAACCATTGATATATCCAGGAATCGTCCCGTATCCAGGGTCATTCTTCACTCATATTTTAAGGCAGAGTCTATGATGGACGTGTGGAAATCGTCGCTACAAATGTGTGATTTATTAAGATCACGAGCAATCAGATAAAACAGCACCCTCGACTCTGTAGTTGGCTTATTGCTGCCACTTGAATGACCCTGGGCACGGGACGACTCCTGGATAGCTCACTGGTCAGAGCATTGATGTACTAAGCCAAAGGTCCCGGGCTCCATTCCCATGTCCAGGTGTAATTTTTAAATTTTCAAAATATGGCATTGTTAGGGTATTAAATTAAAAATGAATGAACCCCTTAGCTCAGTCGGTGAAACGATTGCCTAATCTCATGGTTGAAATCCCTGATTGGTCTATATATTTATATTGGTGCGTTCCTTTTCACAGTGATAGGTTAATATATGAGAGACTGAGTTTGATATATTTTATAGAAATATTATTGTTTTTAATTCGTTTTCTAATATAATATTATTATTAGCACCGCGTCTTACTACCCGTTCGGGTCATGCGCAATAACGCTAATGAGTAATGGTAGGGTGATTGTGAGTTTAACGTGGAATCCGAACCACGGTGGAGGCCTGGCATTCCCCACATTCACAAGTTGTGATTAAAACACGTCCTGTCAGAGGTGAAGGAAGGGTTTGGTAATCAGATAAATTTGTGCCAGAACCGAGGATTGAACCCCGGACCGATACCTTACCCCTAGACCACCAGGTCACCTCTAATATAATTAGTTGTTTGAGAATGTGCGCACATAACGACAATAATAAAATCCACCTTTCTCAATTTATTCCCACATCATAACAATTGTAAATCCCCAGAAGGTTGTTTAACCCTCAAAGGTTGTCACAGTGTCTCTTGATTTAGACTAACATTGCATAGGTTACCTTTGGAGGCAAGTTCTGTGTTCAAATGCGGACTGAGTGCACTGAGAATATTTTCCCATATTTAATTTTGTTCTGTGAATTTACAATCATAATAATATTTAGCACCGCGTCTTACTACCCGTTCGGGCTATACGCTTTAAGTACTAATTACTCTAATGGATTAGGAATTGGGAAGGTTGAATTAGAGGAAGTGAACCCACATTTGCGTGGAGGGAGAATGGAAANAGTTCACCCGACCGAGATTCGAACCTCGATCTCTCCGTCCTCAGCAGTCGAGCAGCTCAACACGACGATTTTACAATCCTTTCTCCAAGATTATGAGGGGGAATTTTCCTATATGCTCTTCACTATTCTCTAATTGTGTCTTGTATATAATATTGTATTATTATTTAAGATATCTAAAGTGCACACTCTCAAACTACCGATTACATTAAAACACAACCTGTAAACTTTACTCCAGAACAGACACAATACCAATTTATGGTCGTTAATTCATCACCGTGAAAGAAAGAAATCCAACATAATATCAATGATACGTTTTTTGGCAATGCTGGGAGTTAAACCCGGGACCCTTAACTCATTAAACTACTGAATGAGCTCAGATGTTGAACCCCTACTAACGCTAGTGTATATTTAATTTAGTGATGTATCCTTATTTGATTTTTGAGTGCTTAGAGTACTCGAGTTAATCATTATTATTATTATTATTATTATTAGCACCGCGTCTTACTACCCGTTCGGGTTATACGCACTTACGCTAATGTGTAATGGTAGGGTGATTGTGAGATGAAATGAAGGACCTACAGTTTAACGTGGAATCCGAACCACGGTGGAGGCCTGGCATTCCCCACATTCACAAGATGTCTTGTCAGAGGTGAAGGAAGGGTTTGGTAATCAGATAAATCTTTGCCGGGACCGAGGATTGAACCTCGGCCGCCTGCATAGAAGTCTGACACCTTACCCCTAGACCGCCAGGTCACCTACGGTCAAGTTAATCGCATTGAATATTGTTCTTTATATGTGAATCAATACCCATGATAAAATATAATCAAATGGTCATGATTGAGATAAATCTTTGTGATGTGTGACTGTTTTAATATCATATAAACCTATTCTACTGGAATTTTTGTCTTGTGTAGTACAATGAATAATTTGCACTTATAAGAGAATTGTTTATACCAGTCACCATCAGCACATTTTATTAAAATAACCTTCTTTGGGGTTTGATATTCAGACAACCCATATTTACTTTTATTTTAATATGAGCTAATGTTGTTTAAAACATTGAATACATGAATACATTCGCTTTAAATCGATTTATTGTGACGGGACACGCATAGGTGACCACGCCAACTAAACGTCAATCTTATGTCATCTGTTTCTCCGGTAATGTAGAGAGCAGGGTTTGAATCCTGGTCTGGGTACATTCATGGTTTTACATTCTATACCTTTTCCCTCTTTTACTTCACGAATATTCAATTACATTTTCATTGAATTCTACATTCCTCAACTCAACCCCGTAAGTTTTTTTTATCATTGTGTCTTATTACCTGTTGAGGCTATACGCATATTATAATTACTGTTATAGGGTAATGATTAGGAAGGAATAGTTTTAAAGGTAATGCACCTGCATTTTTGTAGAAGGATTGTGGGAAACAATTTAGGAAAAATCACCCTCAGTGAACCCAATCTCCTCGTCATCATCCGGCCAGTCTTACAAGATAGTGACGCCATGAATCGTGTGGCCACTGAAGCGGGTAGTTTGTTTATTTAAATAGCTGGGTGGTAAGACATGGTATAATATAGGTCCTGCATATCAAGATGAAGAGTGGGTGGATATAGTTTTTATTAAATACTTTTAGGAACGCCCCATAGCGTCCCTTAGCTATGATCAAGAGCGTTTTAAAGTTATGTGGAGACTGGAAGAAATATATCCAGACTATGAGCGTCAAACTAGTTTGATCATAAGAACCACGTTTAAAATTGAAAATAATGAGGGAGCTGGAGCTTAGAATATTAATACTGTCATCATCTCAAGTCAAGAAAACTAACTTTTATAATCATTTTTTACCACAAATAAAAATAAAAATTATATAAAATACAAAGACTTACGATTTATTTTACAGCAATTTGATTTTTTATTTTCGCATCATCGGTGTAGGGGTAAGGTATCAGACTTCTGTGTTGGGGGTCCGGGGATCAATCAGAGTCTGGGCTCGATTCTCGGCATGGCCGAAAAACTTATCATTGTTGGGGCGTGAGTTTCTCCTTTCACAACAATGAATTAAGAGCTGTAGACTGGATGTGGTGTCTGTTTTAGATTTACGTTCGTTTTTAAGTCGTGTGATGATATAAACAGTAGGTTCAGAACGTGCAAATTAAAACCTTAGAATAAATAAAATGAATAATTGATGACAAATGTGTGTTGGTAAACCACGTATGTGCTACCCAACACCTCACATACTTGCTGCAAATATATCGAGTTTTGGTAATCGATATATGGTGAGTAAATAGTAACAATTAGATACACCAAACTCACTGAATAGATTTCTCCAAATAATGAACAAACTTAAAAATGTCCTCTCCCATAATGAATTTGTACCGTTTTTATAATAATATAAGAAAATCCGTGGACCACAAGTGTTACATGCCTCTCCTACACACTCACTTTTGGTGATACAGGATGTCGGTGACCTGGTGGTCTAGGGGTAAGGTGTCAGACTTCTGTGCTGGCGGCCGGGGTTCAATCCTCGGTCCCGGCACAGGTTTATCTGATTACCAAACCCTTCCTTCACCTCTGACAAGACATCTTGTGAATGTGGGGAATGCCAGGCCTCCACCGTGGTTCGAATTCCACGTTAAACTGTAGGTCCTCCATTTCATCTCACAATCACCCTACCATTACACATTAGCGTAAGTGCGTGTAACCCGAACGGGTAGTAAGACGCGGTGCTAATAATAATAATAATGATACAGGATGTTTTAAATCTCCTTAAACAAATTAAGAAAAACTGACAATATGTTCACATATTTAATGGAGAGTGAACATTTGAAAAAGAACACCCTGTACCTTCACTTATTGTGACCTAATTTAAGAAAACGTAATTCTTGAAAATGACGACCTGTGTAGTATGATATAATTATTTTCTCCCCAAACACACACCCATACTAACACAAGTGGACATGAATAAAACGAAACAAAAACCATCTAAAAAAAAAAAGGAAGAGAAAAAAAAACCTTCCTTCAAGTTAATGGTAATACAAAGTGCAGACAAAAACGAAGCTTCTAAAAGTCCGGGGCAGACTAATTTCAACTACTCGTGCGTGGCGAACTGGCCATGATAATTATTATTTATTATTCGTCCTGTGCGCCTCTGAACTCGCCCAGAATGTTGAGGAGGGGCATCTGAAGAATGACTACCTAAGTTTCGCGATTTTGCACACATGAAGCCTACAAAACTTAGCTCTAAGTTTCATTGTAAGAGAGTGGAGGTCCAATCATGAACAGTAGCGGGAGCATTTACCTTGTATCGTACAATTCACATTGAACGCACGAAGGTCCTAATTAGACATCTTTTAATCGCCGCGTCTTACTACACCGTTTGGGTTACACGCTTATATACTTATACGATCATGTATTAGGGATGAGGAAGGTTGAATTTAGATGAATTGTGACCACATTTGTGTGGGGTGAGAGAGAAATAAGGGGGGGAGGGATCTTTAGAAAAATCAACATAATTACACTCACCGGGATTCTAACCCCGATTGTCTGTGGTTATTTAGTTCATTGTGATAGTGACGCCTTAGTCCAGGGATAATAGAACTTTTTCAAGCATTGTGCCTCTAAAGTAGTAGTTGTATGTGCCGCATTTTATTTACCGTGAGTTTTAATGAGAATTTTAAAATTAAGTTTGTTGAATATTATTAAATTTAATGAATTAGCTAACTAAAATCGAATTATAAATATTTTTTATGATAGCCTCATTTTAAAGAAGTATAGATTCTTAAATTCTAAACTTATCTTGGACAATGTTAATTTAAATAACTTAAAGTAAAAATATTATAATTAATACCTACAGTGAAATAAACAATAAATTGTTATGTATATAGTTAGAATCCTAAACATAGATAATATTTTCTAAATATGTTTGAAAAATGTTACAATAAATTCTGAAAATTGAGAAATGAACTGGACACGGGAATCAAACCCTGGACCTTTGGCTTAGTAAGCCTATGCTCTAACTGTAGGATAATTCTGTATTGGTGTGTTGGCAAGATGTCATGTGGCTATGGTGGTCACATGATGTATCTCTGACAACACATATAGAGTCGGTACATGCTCAAGCAGGGCATTACTTATCTAACTTTCACACTTGGTTAGCAACTAGCACCATTATCATAATTTCTAATTGGTCAAATATTAAAACCTAGCTTGGTGTCAGAAGTAGAACTCTAACTTTCACACTTGGTTAGCAACTAGCACCATTATCATAATTTCTAATTGGTCAAATATTAAAACCTAGCATTGTTTTAGAAGTAGAACTCTAACTTTCACACTTGGTTAGCAACTAGCACTGTTATCATAATTTCTAATTGGTCAAATATTAAAACCTAGCATTTTTTTAGAAGTAGAACTCTAACTTTCACACTTGGTTAGCAGCTAGCACTGTTATCATCATTTCTAATTGGTCAAATATTAAAACCTAGCATTGTTTTAGAAGTAGAACTCTAACTTTCACACTTGGTTAGCAACTAGGACCGTTATAATCATTTATAATTGGTCAAATATTAAAACCTAACTTGGTGTGAGAAGTAGAACTCTAACTTTCACACTTGGTTAGCAAACTAGCACCGTTATAATCATTTCTAATTGGTCAAATATTAAAACCTAACATGGTGTCAGAAGTAGAACTCTAACTTTCACACTTGGTTAGCAACTAGCACTGTTATCATCATTTCTAATTGGTCAAATATTAAAACCTAACTTGGTGTCAGAAGTAGAACTCTAACATCCCAGTGCCACAGGCAATCGATTTTGACGCTCCGAATTTAGCGGAAATATGGAAATCCTACAAACAGAAACTCAAGTTATATATTCAAGGGAAAAGACTAACGACAGCAGAAGATGAGGGTAAGATCGCTATTTTAATGACATCGTTAGGCGACAACTTCAAGTTGGCGGAGTCAGTGAAGTATGACGAGGTAATAGCTGCGGTTGACAAACATTGTACACCGCGGAAGAATACACTGTATGAAAGTTTCGTGTTTAATGGAATATTAAAAAATAACGGGCAATCGTTTGATTCATTTTTAACAGAGTTGAAGATACAGGAAGCGTTATGTGAATATGGTGATCAAACCAACAACTTAGTTCATATTGTTTTTGGTGTTGGTGTTAAAGGGCTGGTTGAAAGTTTGTTAAGAGATTCAGATTTAACATTAAAAAATAATGGGGAATTTTGCCGTGCAGCGGAGATGTCGCGAAAACAAACGGAAGAAACTCGTGTTGACAGCAAGCAACATATTTTAGCGTTGGAAGCGGTTGAAAGAAGAACTAATCTTCGGTATCCTAAACATCAACAAGCAGTGGGGGCCTGGTCAGGACGTTCTGCAGCTGGTCAAGCGTTCCATCGCTCGAAACTATCGAATTCCGGGAAGATAGTGAATCAAAATAACAACACAGTAGCAGGTCAGCAGAGGTCTTCGTTTGTTTGTGCTAGGTGTGGCCGTACCATGCTTATAGAAAGTGTCCTGCTTACAATCAAGAGTGTGTTTTTTGTAATGGTCGTAATCATTTCTCGAAAATGTGCGGGAATCGTACCTGTAGTGTCAATGTTGTGCAAGAAACAGCCCAGTTTTCGAACGACCAGCAAGCGTGGCATGTTAATCTTTTATTTAAAAATATAGAGTTGATTCTGTTGCTGAAACAAATGTGATCAACTTGATTACTGTAAAAAAATGGAATCCACAGGCTGAAATATTGCCTACTAGGACGTTATTAGCTCCGTATGGAAATAATACTCTTTTGAATCCTATGGGTAGAGTGAAACCAGAGGTATTCTGTAACAGTGTGTATAATACCCTGGACTTTGAAATAATGTCAGCAGACGTTGTATGTATAGTAGGCCTGTATGCCTCTATACAACTGAAGTTGATTAACAAACTTTTGTTATTGAAGACAATGTAAATCTTCTTGAGGCCTATAGTGATGTTTTTACAGGCCTTGGTAAAGTGCCTGGTAGAGTTAAACTACATTTGGATCCAACAGTTAGGCCAATTGTAGAAAGGCAACGTAGGTTCCCCCATAGCGTAATAGATGAATTAAATGGTACTCTGATTGAATTGAATAAAAAGGCATCATAACTAAAGTTAATTGTCCAACGGATTGGGTATCTAATTTGATTTCAGTAGAAAAACAAAATGGTGAGATTAAGTTAAGTTTGGACTAAAAAAATCTTAATGTAGCTATTAATCGACCCTAATCTATAATCCCAACAAATGAGAATATAATTTGTAGGTTAAGTAATAAAGGGGTATTTAGTGTTTTAGACATGAGAAATGGGATTTAGTACTGTAAGTTGGATAGAGAATCCTCATTCTTTACCCCTTTTAACTCTCCATTTGGTCGTTATAGGTGGAATAGATTATTTTTGGGATTGCTCCCACTCCTAAGATTTTTCGAGAGAAGACCATAGAGATTTTTGGGGATATGGAAGGGGTTTGTCCCTATTTTGATGCTCTTATTATATCGGCTGTAGATCTGAAATATCATAACAAAATTTTAATCAGAGCTTTCGAGAAGGCAAGAACGTGTGGAATGAAATCTAAACCTGACAAACTGCAGCTAAGAATGTCTACTGTCAAGTATATGGGACTTATAATTAGTTGCGAGTGTTTTATACTTGATCTAAACCAAATAAGGGCTTACACCAATATGGGTAGGCCAACAAATAAAAAAAGCTTTGTTAAGATTCTTATATATGACAAAATATGTATCAAATTTCATTCTCACTTTCTCTAATTGCACTCTTAGTTTGGGTGATTTAACTAGGAATGATGTTGATTTCAATTGGGGACCAAAGTATTATAAAGAATTTATTAACATAATTTTTTTATAGAACTACTGCACCAGTATTATATTTATATTGTAATAATAAACCATTACAAATACAAACAGATAGCTTTAGAGGTAGTATTGGCTGTATATTGTTGCAGGATGGACATCCTTTAGTCTTCAGGCCTTTCACGAAGTCAGAACAAAGGTATACACAGATAGAAAAGGATTTTTTGGCAGTGGTCGTATCGTTGGGAAAATCCAATAATTATACTTATGGAAACAGTCCATGTTAAGTCTGATCACAGTCCTTTGGAGAGTCTCCTAAAGAAGGGTATGGATGATATCGACAGGTTACAGCAGTTAGTGTTATGATTGCTTTGATATAATCTAACCATATCATACCTCCCAGGAAAAGAAATGTATATTGCTGATATATTGTCTGGGGCTTTCCTTACAGGTGAACCAGCAGATTTGTCTTATACCAAGTTAGCTGTTCATAGTCATGAGTTAGTCAGTCAAATGAATATATCTGAGGAAAAATAACTTGTTCATTAAGGTCACTAGTGAAGAAGAAGATTTAGTAATATTAAAACAATTTGTTAAGGATGTATGGACTGTCAAAAGAAATGTGCCAGATAATTTATCCAGATATTGGAGTATAAAAAACTATTTGATTATTTCAAATAATTTGATATTTTATGGAAATAGACTAATTGTTCCGAAAATTTTAGTACCTGATATGCTTCAATTGTTACATGAATGTTATTATGGCATTGTCAAAACTAAACAAAGAGCTAGGTAGTGCTTGTTTTGGATTAACATGCTGTCGATGCAGAGAGGCTCACACAATCCTGTGGTTTGAACAACATTGTAAAGGCGCCTCTACAGCTTTATCCCTCACCAAAACGTTCATGGGGGCGTGTTGGGCGTGATCTTTGTGAGTTCATGAATCAACATTATCTTGTCTGCTATGACTCATGTTCTAATTGGATAGAACTGTGTTCGGTTACTACTAAATATATTGAGACAGTTATTTCCAAGTTTAAATCTATTTTTTATTCAGATAAGGTGTTCTGGATGTTTTGTTGAGTGATAATTTCCCTTTTAGCAGTCATATATTTGTTCAATTTGCCAGGGAATGAAATTTTCAATCAATTAAATATATTCCTAGATATAGCCATTCAATTTGTATGTCTGAGAAAAGTGTTAGTAAAACCAAACATATATTACAAGGAGCGGTCCTGGGGGCTCACGACATCTACTATGCTCTCCTAGAATCTAGAACACTCCGATCAAACATATCGGCAGCTCTCCGGCCAAGTAATAATATCTAGATCTGTGTAGTCCTAGTTACCATGCACGTTGTGTCACATCCACAAGTAGTTGCCTGTCCTACGTTCACCATAGACCGTGAGGAGCATAGTAGTAGGCAAGCTAGCTGTTATAACAGAGTTGCTAAGGAGCGCAAGATGTCATGTGGCCATGGTGATCACATGGTGCATCGCTGACAACACATAAAGAGCTGGTACATGCTCAAGCAGGGCATTACTTATCTTAGTTTGACATTTGGTTAGTAACTAGAACTGTTATCATCATTTCTAATTGGTCAAATATTAAAACCTAACATTAACCATTGGGATATCCAGGAATCGTCCCGTGTCCAGGGTCATTCTTCGCTCATATTTTAAGGCAGAGTCTATGATGGACGTGCGGAAATCATCGGGTTTGATTCCCATGTCCAGGTGTTATTTTTAATTTTCCAGAATATTATATCTAGATGGAGTAATCCTCATTAAAAGCATAAATAATAGCTTTGGTTATTTGATTGTTATATTGTATTTTGCTATCCAAGATATTCAATATCAGTTAGTAAGTTGTTCTAACAGTTAATTTTATAAAGTTCATTATGACGTGACATTGAATGACATTGCTCTAGAAATATAATTGATTTCAAAGAAATGAACATGTTGGGATAAGTTTAATTAAATGTTCTTTTGATTGTGTCATCGTGCAATAGACCATCACGTGACCATCGAAACGTGTGGCAATAATTCATAACTCCTGTTTAGTACCCATCATCTTATAGTTAACTGGCCCTGTGTTGTAGTGGTCAGTGCACCTAAATACAAACCTTGGTCCCAGGTTCAATTCCCAGATGATACCTTGGGTATTTTTCCAGAAAGTAAAATTAACTCAACGGTCACCAGGGTTTGGTTTATTAGGCTTGATTTAGGTTTAAGTGTTTCCACTGGTTCCCCAGCCTCATACTTTATCACCATCACCTCATCTCATCGGGGCATCAAAAGGGCCTCCACGGAAAGGATGTAAGATAGTACATTAGAGCTGGCCAATGTTTCCACAAACTGGACTACGACCGATGTAGCCCAGACGTGCAATATTATTACATTATAATTTAATACCTTATTTTGAAACTGTGAATAATAACTTGAAACCACCAACCGTAGTTGAGTTAGGGATTTAGGAAGTCATAGGCTACTTTCTGGTGACAGGGAGGTAGTCGCTCGAATCCAAGCAAGGTGTATTAAAGTGCATTTTTTCCCATAATTTATTTCCGCTCTTCCTTCAAGCAAATTTTAATAAATTATTCTCTAAGACTCCATGTTTCTCATATTAATCTTATTTGTGTAAATATTCAGGCAGCACGGATGGTTAGTAAGACGCTGAGCATGGAAAACATTTGGGAGCTCGGACACCAGTGGGGAAATGGTTAAAGGTGTCAATCTCGCAATATGCTGGATTGCAGGTAATGGGGAGGTGTAAGGTACGCAATAAAAAAAGTGTTTTTTAAATTTTAAAACAACATATTTTTAGCAAAAAAATTAATGTAAAATATAGAGTTTAATTTTCTATAGTTGCTGAATATCTGTCAATAACATATTAGAATGAGATTATAAACTTTTAAATGAAGAGAAAAAGTTAATTAAATTCCAGGACACCCTTGACTGATATTCAACAACTTAATAATTATAATAGAATATTATTTTATACATTTCAACCAAAATAATGTTTCTATATAAAAACATAAACATTATTGCCCTAAACCCACGGTCTCTACACTTCCACCTAAGGGTCAACATTTTTGTGAGATTATCTAGAGAGGAAAAGGGGCGAGAGAGATATTAAAAAATGTAATTTCTCCAACCTCCCCTCAAAATAATATTGTTCACCTATTCTAACACCCATATTGAGTCTTAACACTCAGAGAGAACCATTAGTATTCATTGTGATTGCATTTTAATTATGTTCATGATTTTGCTAGTAAGGAGTAATTATGATTAAGTATTTAAGAAAGAAAACTTTTAATTTTATTTATTATAATAACATGATGTTTTGTGAGGGCCGCAAACCGTTATATCCCCGCCACTGACAAATCAGTCGAACACGAGTGTGACGCGTGACCAAGATAAGATGAGTCAATAATAGGAGATAAACTGGAGGTAGATTAATAATATTGGTTGTTGTTTAGAGGCGCATTGACACAGAAGTGGTCATCGGCCTCATGACAAAAAAAAATTACAAGTAAAGACAGGAAAAAATAAACAATAATTGTATTATTACAGTTGAATTCAATTTAGAATAAATGAGGATTTAAATACGTTATTAAAGTTCACTCGTATTAAACAAATTGATCGTAAAATGCGGTGCTAAGAAAATTATTGTATATTTATTAAAATATATGTTCTTTGTCCTATTTTTCTTAAAAAGCACCGGAAGTCGACAGCCTGAAGGGATAACAATAAGTGTAATTTGTTCATCTGTATTCACTTACATGTAGAGTAGTACTTATTCAAGCCAGTTTCCGTGGCTTAGTGGCAAGAGAGACCGACCATATCTCAAGGGTACACTGGTTCAATTCCGAATTATGGTTTGTGAGAGTTCAATCTTTAATCTAATTAATATATATCTAGGTGCTAAAGCTGGGGCCATAGCGTCAGTTATTCTGATGTAGGTTAAGTTGACTTGTAAGCTATGTGCTGATCTAGGCCATATCTAGAAAGTGTACTGTAAATGTTAAACAACTCAATAGAGAAATACTTGTTAGAAAAAACACCCTAATATTTCAATAAAAGTTTTATTGTTAGACAAGGTGGTTTCTGGTTGTCGACGCTCAGCACCGCGAACAGTAATGTCGGTGAAGAGACCACATAATTAGATTAATTGCATGGGAATACCGCAGCTAACAGGGAAAGTGGTTTTAGTCACAACTTATTTTTTTTATTCACCAAGCACACTCCTGTCTAATTATTACTTACTTTGACAGTATATTAAGTTTCCATAAATATATACCTTTAGAAATGATTGGTATTGCGCACTTTTAAGCCGTGTCCAGAGTAGGAAAGAACAACGAACCGAAGGGTGTGAACGGTTCTCCAAACAGTTCTCTGTTACATCATTTGTTTGTTTTTCTGTTCTAGTCTGGACGGGGCTTTAGAGGAGTTTCGCGCCAGGGCCACGGGTAGTTTGGAGTTCTCGGCAAACATTTCTCCGGACACCCAGTCATTGGCGGGAATGCAGACGATTCGCACCTGTGTTCTGTTTAGATACATTCATATCTTAGAGTGTGTGTCTATTCGTGTGTGCCATCATCATACATGCAGCCGCTGCTATTTGCTCGCGTGTACGCAACGCACCACCGATATCGAAACACAATTATTGAAATAGATGGAAGAAATTATGAGGTTACCAGCTAAGGGAACACGTCTGGAACTTTTTCACGAACATGTTATTTTCAAGTTTGGACACTACAGCCACAACGGACATAAAAATGGTCATATGCTTTGTAAATGTTCGCGAACATGTTCTATTCAAGTTTGTAAGCTACGGCCATAATGGACATAACCATAGACATGTGGTTTGGAAATGTTCAAAAACATGTTCTATTCAAGTTTGTAAGCTACGGCCATAATGGACATAACAATAAACATGTGGTTTGTAAATGTTCGCGAATATGTTCTATTCAAGTTTGTAAGCTACGGCCATAATGGACATAGCCATAGACATGTGGTTTGGAAATGTTCGCGAACATGTTCTATTCAAGTTTGTAAGCTACGGCCATAATGGACATAACCATAGACATGTGGTTTGGAAATGTTCGCGAAAATGTTCTATTCAAGTTTGCAAACTACGGCCATAATGGACATAACCATAGACATGTGGTTTGGAAATGTTCGCGAAAATGTTCTATTCAAGTTTGCAAACTACTGCAATAATGGACATAACCATAGAAATGTGGTTTGGAAATGTTCGCGAACATGTTCTATTCAAGTTTGCAAGCTACGACCATAATGGACATAACCATAGACATGTGGTTTGTAAATGTTCGCGAACATGTTCTATTCAAGTTTGTAAACTACAGCCATAATGGA